>VSMD01039683.1:0-62733 GCA_008750895.1 Mirza zaza
AATAAAAAAAATGAAGAATATATGAGTAAATACCCAAAGAGTAGAACACTGCATGATCTTCAGAAAATATTAGGGTATAGAGCTGATCTGTGTAACTTAACGATACATTTAATAGCTAATTTATAAATTGGTGCATATTTAAATGACATTCGTTCATTCAAAAGGTGTATGATAATCTAATTCAGGGGTCAGCAATCTACAGCCCATGGGCTAAATCCGGTCTGCCACCTAAACTGTTACTGAAACACAGTGTTGCGGAGGAGTGTTCTGCCCTGGAGACTGTTCATGATTCCAGAAAGGCCACAGGACAAGGCTTATAACTTTGCTACCGCTGGCCTGAGCTTTGGCTGAACAGCCCACGGTCCTCCCCCATTCTGTAACGTGGCGGGATTACGAGCAGCTGCAAAAGGCCATTCCTGCCACCTCCCTGTGTCCCGGGGAGGCGCCACGAGAGAGCTGCCCATTGCTCCGCAGCCTCTGATGAAGTTTAAGGCTCTGCCCCCACCCTCACCCCACTTGGTATGATTCTGTGGGACAGGGGACATGGGGAGCTGACAGCTTTCCTGCCCTTACTTTCACTGTCTGTGTAAGCAATGAACTTTCTGAATCTGACAGTGGATCTTTGTTTCTTTACCAGATGGATCCTCAGCCTCTCCTGACCCACAGACGCGCCCATTCATTACGGTCTCTGGCCGCTTTCCTGCTACCAGGGAAGAGCTGAGTCATTGCAAGAGAGATCATACACCTGCGAAGCCTAACGTATTTTCTGTCTGGCTCTTTGCAGAGAAAGTGTGGCGACCCACCAATTCAATCGACACACAGCCCTTAAAGTGACTTTAAATGTCTGCGTCAAAGCCCTCCCCCATCATAGCCTCAAGCCTTCCTTTGCTTAGACTTGAAGAGCTGCAATCAGTCTTACCACTTAGAAGCCTATGGTATTTCCTTGGGAGGAAAATAACAAACCGATTTTCAGACGTGATAATTAAAGCCCAAGTCCTGCCATCCTTCTTTTCTTCCTGAGGCAGCAAGATGGGGACTCTGTGAGCTCCTTGTCAGAGTCTGGTTTCCTTCCTAGTGGCAGGTGCTCACTTCATGTTGGTATTTACACCAGGGAGCTTTGAGTGAGTGGCTGCTCTAGTCTGCCCCATCCCGTGCCTCCCATGAAGACCTTCTCCCACGTCACAGGCCACGAGATGCTACTGTGCCAGCTGCACGTGAGCTGGGCCCCAGAGGTCAGCCTTCCTCCCTTCCTTGTCACACACTGGACTCCTATCCAGCCTTGCCCACATTCTTCAAAACTCAGCAAGTGTTAACTCTCTTTATGAGATGTATACATTTGTGGACTCAATGAATCCGATGAATCTTAGAGTCAAAAAGGACATGCCTGAGTAGTACTGTGTTTCCCCGAAAATAAGACCTACCCATACCGAAAATAAGACCTAGTGATGGGCGTGGCTACGCACCCTATCTGCACAACCCATGCATTTCGTCACAGAGCGGAAAAGAAGACGAGCAGCCCTTCTCATCTGCCCCATGAGAGCTCTATTGCTTGACATGAGAGATTGGGGCCAGTGGTTCTAAATAGAGTCTAAATAGAGTCGCAAGAAATTCAGGATGGAATTCCGGGTTTGGAGAGTTATGATGGTGTTCCAGAAGAAGATGACTTAACTATATTTGAATAAATGTAGATTGTTGCACCATAATTAAAAAAAAATAACACATCCCCTGAAAATAAGCACTAGGGTGTCTTCTTGAGGAAAAATAAATATGAGACTCTGTCTTATTTTTGGGGAAACATGGTAACAGGTCCTCTTGCACTCTACATCCCAGAGGCAACCGCCAATTCCAATGAGTTGGCTTTACCATTGACACAGTTTTGTCATCCCGTTTATTAAA
This sequence comes from Mirza zaza, assembly GCA_008750895.1. Classification (NCBI taxonomy): domain Eukaryota; kingdom Metazoa; phylum Chordata; class Mammalia; order Primates; family Cheirogaleidae; genus Mirza; species Mirza zaza. Next base: position 1,897 of record VSMD01039683.1, read on the forward strand.
TGGCTGTGCCAACAAATGCTAATATGAAAACATTTTTTATTCCTTTTGAGGTTAAAATGGACTAGAATATAATTTTTAAATATTGTTCTTTTTTTTTAATAAAACAAACTATAGGCTTTATTTGGATTCTCTAGTGTTTCTTTTTTTAATTTATTTCAGAATATTAGGCGGAGGTACAAATGTTTTGGTTACATGGATTGCTTTTGTACTGCTTGATACAAAGTTATCAGTGTGCCCACCTCCCAGATAGTGTACATTGTACCCATTAGGTATGCACACTAGGAAGTAAATATTGTTTAATAAGATAACTTTCCAAGGGAAAAACCCGTGCTCTGTTTGTTCAGAGTCACAATGCGAGGGTACTGCAGACAGCCCAGACAGGTGCTTGGCCAGTGCCCTGTGGCCGCAGGTATCTCCTTCAGAACAAGAAGAGAATGGAGATTTATCTAGAAAGCTTTAGGGAGCAGTACAAAACCCCCTCGTGTCTGTTCGATCCAGCCTATGGCAAGCAGAACAAAGCGGCAGCTGCTGGGAAGGAGCCCTGAGCAGCCGTGGGAGCCCTGGGCTCTGCCTGCCCAGGAACTAAGCGCCCTCTCCCAGAAGTACACACGGAAAGCACAACAAAGCAGCTCCTTCCACCAAAATCTGACCAGAGAGGGAGACACCCGCAGTACCAGGGGCAGCAAATCAAACCAAAAACACAACATGGGCCTTGGGCCCAGACAGGCCCAGCTCTGACTTGAGTCTCATGTTTCAGGCACGATGTGACCTCGGGCAGAACACCAAAAATCTGAGCTGCCATCTCCCCATCTGAACCACACAAGTGATATGCTCCTTCACCCTCAGGGTTGACACAATGATTCAAGAGAATGGTGATAAAATCTAGCACGGTGCCAGATATAGAAAAGAAATTTGTGAAATTATATCAATTTTTATCATTCATCAATGTTTTCATAGATGCCATTGTGCATTGCCTTTGAAAAAGGGATATTCAAGAAATGAAACATGTAAACATGATTTTGAAGGAGACAGGTAACTCAGTTAATTTAATTTAATGAATTTATTGTATTAAATATTTTAAATAAATAATTAAGATCAATATCTCTTTTTGAATACTTCAAAATTTATTTATGAATTTGATTTTCCAATAATAAATAAAATTGCGGATATTCTACCATGGGAAGTATGCTTGGCAAAGAAATGAGCATCCAATTGTTATCTGATTATTATCCTAGTCCTATCAGGTGTACTTCTTCAGGAGTACTTCTGGATAATTAAAATTGCTTTTGTCTTTCCCTGTAATTCAATTTAAGAAACTAGACATACAGATATTTAACAGCAGACTCTGTTCTCCAGGGAGTGTCAAGTAGGGAGGCTTTCCTGCCTTTCTACAGGAGGAGGTGAATGGAGCAAAACACTGGAAAGAATTCAGAGAAACACTTGGGTTGAAATAGATTTTCTCTGTTTCAATGGACTATTAAGGGGCCAAACACAAACTAACCCCCTCTGAGTGCGGGCACACAGAAGACTGCAGTCTAGCACTCGACAATAAAGTCATAATCTCTTACTGTTTTTCTCTGAGCAGGTGGACGAGTGAACAGCAGGGAGATTCAGCTCCAGATATAAATGTAAAACTCTCCTCTCAGGAGCCCAATGAAGACAGACAAGGGGACTTATTTTCCCTGAAAGAAACTGAACTCCTTGGATGTGCCTCGGTGCCTGGTGGCGCTGGCGCCCATGGATTCCTGACCGGGCTTGAAGGGCAGTTGCATGAGAGACGCCAGCCACACCAGTCCTCTCTTCACCTACCCGATGCAGGACTCGGTTTCCTAAGTCACAGGTACGAGGACCCGAGGTGTTGCAACCCGGACTCGATGTAGCAGGGTGCAACAAAAAGGATGAATGGCTTCATGCTCTACAAGCCACACACTCCCGTTCTGGAACTGGAAATATCCTCTAGAGACAGTACAGGCCTGTGTCTTCCTGTGTGCTGCCCTGGGTTACCCCCAGAGAAGTCATCATTAGAAGCTGGAGCTCACTGGGCTGTGCCCTTCCAGATGCATTCCAACTTGTGACATCCTGTTGGCCAGACCTCAGCCCTCCCTGTCACCCACTGGACTGTCAGTAACTGGGGAAGAATAATTCCTGCCCTACACTAATCCTGCAGGGAACACAAAGCAGAACAATTTCGAGCAGCCATTGGTTAAATTTAGGAAGTAGATGTAGGTAAAATACGGTTGCTAGTAAATATCACTATCTATTATCAATGCGTACAATAGCACTATTATTATTATTATAGCTGGGAGGTTCCTAACATTATTCCTCAACTCTCTCTGATACCAAAGGAGGCATTATATTATACACTTCATTTTCTAGAATCATCTCTAAAGGTATATTGTAGTGATTCCACACAAGACCTTTCCTTCTACCTAAGGATATCAACTTTGCAGAGTGCTTTAAATTTTATACTCTACATATTATCCCATATGGTTCTATAGCAATTCACATGTGTTAGGCGAGAAAGTGAATTCAGAAGTATTTCAGTGACTAGCATCAAGAAATAGCAAGAACAGGACTGTACAATGAACTGCAGCTTCTGTGATAAGTTCCAAAGCTGGTGGCATCAGGCACCTCGTTTACAGAGAGAGTGGCCTGTGCACGGCAGGTATTTGTGAGTGATATGCCAAAAAAGACCATTTCTACACCGAATCTGCAACTGTGCACTGCTCTGGGGAATTAAACAAGAGTGCTGATCCCTGAGGACATTTGAGATTATGATTTCCCCAAGGGAAGTCTTTTTTCAGGGGTCAGAGTGCATGTGCCATTTCCAACACTTTCCGCGTGTATGGTGCATACAGTATTATTCTGTTTCCTAAGCACCTGGCTTTCATGTTTCCAAATTAAGCTTCAGACACCACTGTGGTTGCTAGTAGATGCCCCACAGAAGATGAGAAGACTAGCTGGGGGTGAAGGAACGCATGACAGCAACTCGGGTTCCCCTGTGCCTGCTGGAACTCCCTTCACTACCCCGCTTGCAACCTTAGTTGGGGACAGCACCACAAGGGAGCTGGCTCAAGGTCAACAGCATGGGAACGCCTAGGAAAGGGGGCACTGCGGCATCAATGTTCACTGCTCCTTCTTCTCAGGGGATTTTCAGCATAAGATCTCTGGCCTAGTAGGACACACTCTTTATAATATTTTTTTTGTTATATCCATATCCAGGTAAAATATAAACTTGTGCCAGATTAATACATCAATGCAGGAACACCGAATATCAGCGTTATCACAAGTATTCTCATGCACTGAATAACTGATTATAAACCTGACGCCTGCTTACAGATGTTAGAACGTGGCTCCTGCTCCATGGGGAGTGGGTGGGTTATTCCTATCACAGTGATCAGGAGCAGGAGAGCTCTGCAACGGGGAGGAAGGACCTCATAGGATGAAGGTCCAGAGGGTAACAGGTTCCCGTGCCCTGCCTCTGGGTGGGCCTGTCTCAGGCCGAGCGCATCCCAGCCCCAGGGACTCCCTACCTGCGCGTGCGGTGGAACTGGCACCTCTTCAGCGGGATCTTGACCACGTGTCCCCGCAGGCCCACGAACAGGACGCTCTGGCTGTGGAGGATCTGCAGGCTCTGGACAGGCTCCTGCCGCCCCTCAGGGAAGAGCTGGATCTCTTCCAGCAGACAGCTGCCCGAGGTCTGATTCAGGGGCGCCCGCACCTTCTTAATGGTGCCGTAATCTGCAAAGGCCACGGGGAGAGAAGGGAAGAGGAGGTCAGCAGGTCTCACAGGCCACTCCTGGGTTAAGCGGAGCGTGCCGTGTGCCACCAATGCATGGATCTCGAGCTCCTGCAGTCCCCTGGGTACCTTTCACAAACAAGACTCCTGGGCCCCACTCCAGAGGGATTCAACACGCAGGACGGCTCGTGGGGACCAGGCTCCGGGATTTCTCAAAGCCCTCCCCTGATGCTGTCACACAGCCAGGGATGAGGACTAATCATCGACCATTGGCCTCTTCCAGTTGCAAGTCTACAGATCGAGAGAGTGAAGAAGCAAGCTCTGTGACCCCCGCAGAGAACGCCAGGAAGGAGAAATCCTCACAGGACCATCCTGGAGTCCAGGCATTAGAGATGTTGACTTTGTGTCCCCAGTGGGAAAACACCGTGTGACAGGCAACCACAAACATCAGGACAACCACGATGCACCTTCCTCCCTCCTGCCCTGGGAATACACGCTTCCCCGTCTCTACCTCCTCTGTCCCCCTTCTCTCTCTCCCTCTCGCTCTAGTGCTTGCTCTTTGCCATGCTTTTCTTGGTCTCCACTCCCCTAATTCTTCTCTTCTGTGCTTCTGAACATTCAATTCTGACCTGATTCAAGCCCCCACCCTGCCTCCAGGTTTCCTGCTCCCTGGGTGTTTAGAACACATATTTATAAGCTTGGCTATTAGCACTGCCAGAAGCACAGACTGCCCAAACAGGCAGCTGTGGACTCGGAACCCTTCAAGCATACGAATGGCGGGCCCGGCACAGCCAGCACCTGTGTCAGGGACACAGATCTGAAACTTGCACCGCTCTCCCGGGTGCTCTGTGGCATGCCCCAACCCCAATGCCGACCTGCAAGGCCAGGTCGCAAAACCCAGCCCCCCAGCTGTGCCTCTGAGATCCACCACCAGGTTCCTGCAGTCACCCTGAAGGTACTAACTGAATAAAACTCACCATGATCCTCAGTTTCAACACATTATAAATATTAGTATGCAAACACAGAAAATGAAGTTATTATATAATCAAAAGTAAACTCAAGAATCTTTGGCTTCAAGGCCTTCTACCAATCAATGAATTGCAAAAGACTTTGGACAAAAAAATACTTTAAATTTTTCTACCTCTATGAAAGTCCTAGGGACACAGGCTGCTATTTGCATTTAAAGAGAAAATACATATGCAGACATATAATAGCCCAGATTTATTAAAAATGTATATGTGAAATATCTCTAATGAACATTTATTGATTATGAACTGGCTGAATAATTATGGATACAGAATTAGCAGACAATTGCTTAATGTCACATTAAGCTAGCTAGTTAAATATGTTACTTTAGAAAAAGGCTGAGCATACACTGAAGTAGCTATGCTGGGAAGATTCAAAACACGGTACCTGTCTTGGAGGGTACCTGTACGGCAGGGGAGGGGGAGCAGGCAGAGAAAGGGGCAGCCATGGAGTAGACCAGTAGATATTTTAGCAAATTCACAGCTCACAGATATAAGTGTGTAAGAAAACACTTATGTCTTTAGTCTATAATTCAACTTAATTTTGACATGGAGACCACAGTTCCTAAGCTTGTCTTGGGTCTTCCTGCCTGGGGAAGCACAAAGCCTCAATGAGCTGACACAGCACCGTAGCAGTGACAGGGACAGGACGGCAGCTTCGGGGAATGTGACTTCAGCACAGATGTCTCCGACACGAGGCCCTGAGAGGAGGTCTCCACGAGGTGCCAGCAGATGGAGGCGTCAAGCCTTCTTACAGAGCAGAGTTGGGCATGGGTCCTGTGGCCATCTTTGGGGATGTTGCGGCAACAGGGACCATTGTCCACCCCCGAGGTTAGGAGGGAATATCGGCAGCAAGGCTCCTGTGTGAGTGTTTGTGGGAGATGCTAGGGGGAACAGAAGCTCTTATAGCAGTTCAGGAGTTCGGGTGGGCTAGGGCAGGGCAGGGGCGCCCAGCTGGGGCACCGCTGTGCTGTGACTGTTGTCACACTATTTGTCTGTCTGTTTGTTTGTTTGTTTGTTTGTTTATTTATTTATTTATTTTTACCAGCCAAGCTTGGTGTGGGAAACACAGGTTACAGAACTAATTCCTATTCAAGAGTCTAACAGAGACTCCTGCTGTTGATTATTTGTTTTGTGGATGGATTATCACTCTGAAAAACCTGCCCAAATTAACAATAATCCAAATGCCAATATGCTCATATGCATTTCAAATTCTTAAGCGATTGTGAAAACGATCAAATTTCAAAGGTTGACTTACAATGGACTCTTTCAAACAACAGTGATATAGCACATCTTATATTTTCCTGGATAGAGCTGGAACCCATACTACTAAGTGAAGTATCCCAAGAATGGAAAAACAAGCACCACATGTACTCACCAGCAAACTGATATTAACTGAGCAGCACCTAAGTGGACACATAGGTACTACAGTAATAGGGTATTGGGCAGGGGGGAGGGGGGAGGGGGCGAGTATATACACACATAATGAGTGAGATGTGCACCATCTGGGGGATGGTCACGCTGGACACTCAGACTTGTAGGGGGAGGGGTGGAAAGGGCATTTATTGAAACCTTAAAATTTTTACCCCCATAATATGCCGAAATAAAAAAAAATTAAGCATAGAAAAAAATGGACTCTTTCATAAACTGACTAAACAGAGTTCGCCACCACCGATCACACACTTTCAGTGCGTATGTCCACATACCTCGCGCCCGGTTCTCCAGCTGACGGGACCTCACAACACTGCGGGGCCTGGCGATTCAGGGAAGTCCGTCGCTCTGCCGTGTCTCCTTCACACTCTGCAGCGTGTGGTCACGTGAGGAACCCCCGCTTAAGTCCCCTGCACTGGCGTCACGCCCACGCTCAGCACTCGGGGTCCCTCCCTGTGTCCTTGCAGCCTTTCTTCCCCTGCCTGCACCCTGTCCTTGCTCTGAGCTCACACATGCTGGGCCGTAGTCTTCTCACCTCCCCGTGGTGACCCTCAGGGGTCTATCCTCACAGCTGGGGTCTCACTGGCGACTGTTCTGCTGAACGCCAGAGAGGGGGCGGGATGCCACCAACTCAACAGGCCTGTGGGGACTTGTGGTGCTTCCCACCAGCTTGTCCCACCTCCTGGGACCTCAGCTCAGGAAAGGTAGCACCTTGACCCCAACGCTGAGGACAGGGCCCTCCCTTCCTTATCCAAGGCTCACCTAGTCCTCGCCCACCACCTCCCGTCACCTCACGATCCCATTGCCTGGGTTTAGAGCACCTTTCCCACCTGGACTCTTACAAACTCACTGTTCTCTCCCCACTGAGTCTAGAGCCAGCCTCGGGACACACATTTGATGGCCCCACTCTCCTGCCTTGGACCCTCTGAGGTCACAGCAGGGCCTGCGGTCACCTGCGGGCTGTGATGGAGCTGGCCCCTCTTGACCTATGACTCCAGCCTCACCTGAGCCTGTCTGTGCTCCAGCCACCAGGAAGCACTTATAGCACCAAGAGCCTGGGACTGCCCCAGATCATATGCAAGTGGTTCCTTTGCCTGAGGTGACAACTGAGAAATGTCATTTTTCTTGCAGAATCAGAAAGACAGAGCCTGGCTTATAAAAGAACCAACATATGTTTGATATGAGAGCATGAAACATCAGGACCCTGGTCAAACCCTCAAGGCTATTTATATTTTGTTGCTGTCTTTTACTTTATAACACTTATCACAGTTTTAGTTACTGATTTACTTGTTTTGTGGTTTCTACACTTGATTTTTAAGCTCCATGGAGGTAGGAATTATGTCAGTTTTGTTCTCTGATATGTGTTAGTGGCTACTGTTAGGGCTGGCAGAGATTTGGTGCTTTGTAAATACATGCTGGTGAAAGACTGAATGAATGAGAGAAAGAAGGAAGGGAAGGAGGAATGGAAGGAAGGAGGGAGGGAGAGGACGGAGGGGGAGGAAGAAGGAAGGAGGGAAAGAAGGAGGGAAGGGTGGAAGGGAGGAAGGGAGGGAAGAAAGAGTGGCCATCTAGACTGGAATGAGAATGTCATTATTACTCCTGTATTTGCTAAAGATCGCTGACTAATACTTTCCCCATCATGATCATTAGCGGGAATTATATCAGTCAGCATGAAGGTGAAATTAGAAACATGCATTTCCCTAATATAGCTGGAAATCAACCCAAAGTGTCATAAACTAAATATGAATAAAGAAAATTACTATAATTAGTTTCATCCAATAAAATATTAACTCTGAAAATTTGCCATAGGAAATAAAACCACACATACCTTCTACATATCTGAAATTCAATACTCTAATCAACAGCATTTGCAGGAAAAAAATATATGCCAGAAATACAAAAAACCTTCTTAATCATTCTTTAACATTTTGAGATCAGCAAAAAAATAAAAAAATCAGCACTTGCTGCCAGTTACAGCTTCGCTCCCCAAGCAGAGAGGAGGAGAACACAATGTGGAACCACAGAATCGGCACCGACTGCAGGACGCACAGAATGGACACTATGTTGGTGCTAACTCTCATGATATTTGCCTTTTCGTGAAAATGTCCAGTTCTAATTATGTAATGGGCATAGATTTGGGTGTCAGGTATTTGTACTTTATCTCACAAACTGAAAACTCTAGGTATTCATCACTAAAGAGAAACAGCCACTGCGAGACTTTTAAGATTGATCAAAGCTGGCAGTGCAGTTGTTATTCAAGAGACATGGATAATTGTAACTGTGAAAATATCATTAAATATTATACTGAATAACATATTTGTCTCAACTTAGCAAAACAGTAAACATGTTTATATACTAAGGTTACCAAATTAAATGTAGGATGCTCATTTGAATTTGAATTTCAGATAAACCATGAATAATACTGAATGGATGGGGCATGCCAATACTAAAAAACTTTTCATGGTTTATCTGAAATTCAAAGTCAAGCGAGCACCTTGTATTTTTACTTGCTAAATCTGATGGCCCCATTTTATCACCTCTCATTTGATCATCTCAACAAGCTACTGAAGATGTACCCAATATATGTGTGAGTATTCCCACTTTACAGAAGAGGAAATTGAGTTTCAGGAAGTTGAGCTTATCTATGTTTCCTGTGAACTATACTTTTAAAGTTTTGTAAGGGGTAAGGCATGAAATGACTTTTCACTTCAGGGTTGATGAGTAAGATAAAGGGTTATAGCAACGAACTCTAAAGTGAACATTAATTATAAAGCAACCTGATAACAAAAGAGGAAGAGGTAATTGTACTTAATTTGTTTGGGTTCTCTTTTTACTCCATGACCTCTTCTAGAAATCATAAAACTTAATCAGTTGGGGTAAATGAGATGAAAGCTAGCATTCTGATCCACTGGAAGCTATACCTGCCCCCCATCTTGAGGCCAAGCACAGGCACATCTGTGTTAGAAGACAAGGTGTTCTCCTGCTCACTAGCACGTGGCTCCCTGTCTATGTACAAGGGGGACTCGGGCGCTCTCAGGCAAACACAGTGACTGACATCTCTGCTCCCTTATGCCATCTATTTAAAGAGGGGGCATGCAAAGACAAATTCAAATAACTATAGATGAGTGGAAGTTGTTTGCACACTTAAATGTCAATATTTTTAAGTATAAGAAAAAAAGATGACTGCTCAAGAAAATGACAGTGCCATGTACTGTCACCAGAGCAGCCCTCGAATGAATCAAAAATTTCATTGGTATGCTTGCTGAAGGTAACGGGAGAACTCTCCCAAGCACAGATCACTAGATCATGAGTCTAAGGAATTCTTTTTCTTATTTATTTATTTTTATTTCAGCATATTATCGGGCTACAAATGTTTAGGTTATATATATTGCCTTTGCCCCACTTGACTCAGAGCTTCAAGTGTGTCCATCCCCCAGACTGTGCACCATATTGGGTATGTATATACCCATCCTCTCCTCCCCCTCCCCTGGTCTGCCCAACACCTGATGAATATTATTGCTCTATGTGCACTTAAGTGTTGATCAGTTAATACCAATTTTATGGTGAATATATATGGTGCTTATTTTTCCATTCTTAGGATACTTCACTTAGTAGAATAGGCTCCAACTCTACCCAGGATAATACAAGAGGTGCTAGATCACCATTGTTTTTGTGGCTGAGCAGAACTCCATGGTATACATATATCACGTTTTGTTAATCCACTCATATAGTGATGGGCACTTGGGTTGTTTCCACATCTTTGCAATTGTGAATTGTGGTGATATAAACATTCTAGTGCAGATGTCTTTTTTATAGAATGTCTTTTGTTATTTTGGGTAGATGCCCAGTAATGGGCTTGCTGGGTCAAATGGTAGTTCTACTTGTAGCTCTTTGAGATATCTCCATATTGCTTTCCACGGAGGTTGTATTAGTTTGCAGTCCCACCAGCAATGTATGAGTGTTCCTATCTCTCTGCATCAACCCTGACATTTATTCTTTTGGGACCTTTTGATAAAGGCCATTCTCACTGGAGATAAGTGATATCTCATTGTGGTTTTGATTTGCATTTCCCTGATGATTAGAGATGTTGAGCGTTTTTTTATATCTTTGTTGGCCATTAGTCTATTCTTAATGTCAATTTCTGCTGAAGTCAATTTACCAGGAGTAACTCTGATGGCATATGGAAAAAGCAAAGGTAGAACTGGATTATTAAAATAACAGAGATGGCCCTTCAAACTCAACAATCTGAGCCATTAGGAAAATGACCAAAGGAAAAAGAAAAGGTCATAAATGGAATGGTTTAAAAGGTAAAGTTTGCACATTGTCACATAAAATTGTAGTAAATTCAATTTTAAATGTGACTACTGAGGGAGAAATATTTACACAATACTTATGAAAAGACCAGAGTGTAACTTGAAAAGGACAAGAAGAAATTCCCCCAAAGAATTCCAGCCACAAGAAATGATCCGCAAAACACTTGTTGCACCAGCCTTTCCCCACACGAAAGTGTGTCCCAGTCCTGGGACGAGTGAGCTACTAAGAACACTATTGGAAGAGTAACTAAAAAGAAAAATGTGTTTTTCAGCAGGAAATATGTTTTCAAAAATTGGAGTTTGAATGAAATACCGTCCTTAGAGCAGAATGTGGCCGTAAGTGAAGCTGCCAGGACAAGTTCCTAGTGCAGTTCATGGGAACACAGAGACCTGCATGCGTCCAAGGGGAAGCAGCAACAATGACTGAAATACCCACAGAAGCCGTGTGCACCTGTGTGAGGAGGTGGGCGCCAAAAGGGTTTATCTAGAACAGTACTGTCTACTGAAAATATATTGCAATCCACATAAGTACTAATAATTTAAAATTTTTCTAGCAGGCACCTTTAATAAGAGGTGGGTAAAGAAATAGGTGAGTTAATTTTAACTATTATTTTTATTTAACCCAATGCTTATAAAATATGTAATATTTCAAAATAGAGTCATTATAAAATGTCCAATGAGATATTTTGCCTCTTTTCTTATACTGAGTTCTGAGCATGTTTTACGCTTAAGCCCATTTTGGTTCCTAGTAGCCACACTGCGATTTGGCCAGCAGACATATTTCTGGAGCTGTGGCTGTAGCGCTGGACACTTGGGGATGTGCAGAGGTGTCCCAGTGCCGCCCTGGAAAGCTAGATGCCCAACCCCTGCCCACACCTCAACCCTAAGACAGGAGACAGCCAGACCCACAATACGACAAGCTTCACTTTTCTGCATTTCACATATTGAACCTTGCCATATTATTGTCTTTGAATAAAGAGTTGTGTTCACCCTCTATAAATGTTTAGAAATCCTTGCACTAGGCCAATTCCATTGCCTCCTCTCTCAGGTAAGATACTGGAGGTCCACAAGGGTTAAGTTGATAAACTCACGGTTACACAGCCAGTTAGTGCAGCCAGAATAGAACCTGGTCTCTAACTCCTCACCTGGGCACCTGGCATCACCTGTTGGGAACCTGTCCACAGGCAGGTGAAAGTATAAAAAGTGTCTTGAAAGTATAAAAAGTGTGAAATGCAATCACCCTAACAGGGCATCAATAGTATAGTATGGCTGATGAGTTCCTAAAGAGTTAGGTGAATTGATAAACTAGTACATTAAATAGCAATTGTTACTCAAGAGAAAGGTGAAGCTATGATTTACAGAAATACGCTTACTTTATCATAGTGCTCACTGCACAGAAAACTAGGGGTTAAGGGGTGTCAAGCCCAGGACAGATCTGATTTGCCTACCAGGCTTCAGGCTCCTATTTCCATGAGCTCAAAGGCAAATGAGAATAAGCTGATGAAAAAACCCTTCTATTTGGGTTTTATTCTGGATAAAAAAGAACACTTAAGGTAACAAAAGATTTGCTTAAATGATAAATTTGACACTAAAAATAAAATCCTTAAATCTCTATGGATATATGTAAGCTCTAATATGCATAATTCAATTATTGGTGGCTGTAAATTAACCATATTTTTGGTTATGAGGAAAAATAGCTAATATTTTCTGATTTTCAACGCTTAAGTGGCTAACCTGGATTTAATGGTTTGAACGAGATTCTATTTTGCATCTTGGCAGTCAGGATCAATTTAAATGAATACGAGCTTAACAATCCCTCCTTTGGTATGCAAATATGCCACATAATAAGACAGAGACTGTTAAGAGCTGAACCGTGTCCACCCAAAAGTCATATGTTTAAGTCCTAGTCCCTGGTACCCCAGAATGGGACTGTATTTGGAGACGGGGTCTTTTAAGTGTTAATTAGGTAAAATGAGGTCATTAGTGTGGGCTCTCACCCAGTTTAAGTGGTGTCCTTGCAAGAAGAGATTAGGATAGGGACATACACAGGCACAGAGAAAAGACCACGTGAGGACATAAAGAGAAGGCAGCCATCCGCAAGCCAAGGAGAGGGGTTTCAGGAGAAATAAACCCTGCTGACATCTTGACATTGGACTTCCAGCCTCCAGGGCTAGGAGAAATAAATTTCTATTGTTTAAGCTGCCAAGTCTGTGGTGCTTGCTTTGCTATGGCAGCCCTAGAAAACTAATACAAGAAATCTATGTCAAGAGTTGGACATCCAGATAATTTTTTCAGAGCAATTTCACAACTAGGCTATAAATTATTTTTCTGCTTTTCTCTAAGATATTATGACTTAAACTATAACACAAAGGTATTATAAAGCATGTTTGATTCCATTTTTTTAACCTTGTGTGATCATAAGACTTATAACACTAACACTCTATTATTTTCAAATATTCCTATTTATTTCACTCAACCAATCCATAGATGTGGCTCTGATCTAGACAGAGGCAGGAACAACACAGGATATGCAACATTTTGCAAACTTGATGTATTTTGATAAACATTATATAATAATTCATATGGACAGTGCTATTGCTTATAACCTTTCTGCAAATGCCTCAGATCGTTGGGGAAATCAGAGAGAACAAAGTGAGCACTCGAGAATGAACGTTTACATATCTAAGAAAAAGGTTTCTGATTATAATGATTTTTTTTTATTGGAGGATTTCTAGAATTTTAGTTCCATCAACATTTAAAAATGTATAAAATAAAGATTTTGCACTGAAAAAGTAAGGTGGGAAACGAGGAGGGATAGACAGAGGAGGGAAAAGAACATGAGGAACCCAATATAACACTTGCTCTTGTAATGATGGAGAACAATGTTCATTTTTTTTTCATACCTGTATATAATCAGACAGGCTTCTGCAAATCATGACAACTTGAACAACACAAAAATAATACCTAAACAACACTTGCATGAAAGTCATGGTGTTGTACGTGTCTGATGGCTGAAACCCTGAAATGCCTGAGAGCTCTGAGCAATGAAAAAAGACTCAGAGAAATTAGTCTTAAGTACAGCAGCTCAAAACACTTCCATAACACAGCATAAATATATATTTCTTCTGAAGTGCAATAGAAAAATTTAAGGAGTGAAGTTGTAACATATTTGATATGTATAAAAACTTTTATTTTGTACAACAAGAAAAAAGGCGGCACTAACAAAGAAAGGTTAAACGGTTTAGGAAAGTGGGAAGTAAAAATAAAGGAATTATTGCAAAGCAAAGGACATTGAATCTATTACAGATTCCATTCTCCTTTTATTACTTCTCTAACTTTTGTTATATATTAAGAGAACGTTTATTATTCAGTCTTGCATGCGCTGAATCCACTATCAAAATTAAACCTGTGAAAGAGACAAGTGACACCTCTGACAATGGTCACCTGTGACAAGGCTGGAGATTCATGTGGACAGCCAGGCTGCTAACCTGGGAAGCTAAGTTACTTTCTTTCCAATTGTGCATTTGACTCTATCTGATTCTTTGCTGCTGTATCCGAGAGGCATTTTTAGTGTTTGTCTCATCGATTCAGAGTTCCTGCAGAGTAAAAGAAAAGCTTTTGTGTTTGCATCTGTTACTGTTCCAAGCATTATCAGTGAGGTAATGATGAAATACCCACTTCCACTCACTGGGCAGTGCGTTGCCATCGCAACAGATCATTATATAAAGTTCATCAATTCAGATGGTCGTTATCCCAAAGCAGCAGACAGCTAATACGTTGCGAAGTTCTTTCTCTTAACTTGTAAATGAGCAAATGAATTAAATTGGTCTTGGCACCGGGAGCTCAGCTTTACATTTATACAGCAAAGGGGAATTCAGAGAAGAAAACAGGTCTGCTCAGCTAGTGTGTGCCTGAAAAGGAGATTTTAATTAACTCAGTTATCAGATTCAACTAATGGCTTATTTTTCCCCCAAAAGAATAGTCAGTTTAAACGTTCCTGGTCATAAATTAAATGCAACATTCTTTAACCACAAATTATTGTTTGAAACCACATACCCTGGTGCCCTGCCCTTGGCATGTAAGTTCCAGAGAGTTCCAGGCTGCAGGGGATGTAGCCTGTTTTGTTCTCTGTGATCTCACTGGCTTCCAGGGCACAGCCTGGCACACAGTAGGTGCTCAAGCAGAGCACAAGGCTCAGAGTGTGGACCCTGAGGCCCAACAGCCCAGATAAGACTCCCAGCTCCAACATTTATGGGCTGTGTGGCCAAGAGCAGGTTACTAACATCTCTGCGTCTCCTTCCCCCGGTGCCCAGCTCTCAGGTCTGGGGACCACTACGTGAGCTTATCAGAGTGTCTGCTTGGATGGTGCCCGGCATACATGGCACATTGCAGAAGGACTTGCTATTTTTATTTTCCTGCTACTGTTTAGCTTGTCGATGATAAACCCTACTCAAGTTTCATCTAAAATCAGCAAGCTCCCTGCCTCCACTAGTAGTTGCGTGAACATAGCCAGCAGGGGAGATGATATCTCTTTTACAGTGGCTTAGAATGCCTTGCTGAACAAAACCTCAAAAGCTCCTTTCAGAACTCTAAATCATAAACCTGTGCTTATAGGAAATTTACCACTGGAGTTTCCTGTGAATAAAAGCCATATTACATTTAAAACAAGAGTGCAATTAATAGAATCCTCTGGGTATCCTTTCCAAACTCTCATCTAACCCACAGCTTAAATATAACTCCGATCATTCTGTTAAGGAAGCAATTTGGGTTTCTAAAAGGAAATTACTTGCCTTAGATTTATTATATCTAAATTACAAAACAACCACCCAGTTGGTGATGTTGGCAGCCCTTCCCGGACAGTCGCCAGGCAGAAATCCAGCGTCTAAATTACCCTCTCGCCCCCAGTGGTGAAATTTATACTGTGCCTGGTCCCATTTGTTGTCGATTGAGATGTCTGAGAAAAATCTATGCTAAGCACTTTTGCACTTTTGAAACATTAATTCAGAAGAAAAAGGAGAGCTCTCTACTCAATGGAATAAGAAAATTATTTTGTCATTTCTCTGAGTTGCTACGTTCTAACAATTATGATAGTACCTGATGTTTCGACCTGTTTGGTAGCTTGTGTCTCTATGAGCTTTATTGAGATGTGATCTCATCCATTTCTATGGCTTTAAAGACAATCTGAGGTCTCTATGCCTGAGCCAAGCCTTCCTCTCTGGCTTCAGAGATGGATCTACAACCGACTATCAGACCTAACCGTATGCAACTGGAACTCAGTGTATCCAAAACAGAACCCAGGGTCTCCCCTTTGGACCAAATCTGTCCATGCACCTGAAATCCTAAGTTCGAGTGTTAGGAGGAAATATTCAATCTGACCATCCTACTTTTCGCTTCACCTCCTATTTCTCTACCCACAACTCCAGCTAATTTAAACGTCTCACCCTTTCCAGGCCCCCGATGCCTTTCTGCATAGGCCCATGTTTTGCGTGTACTGCACCTTCTCCACCAGCACCCATCTCTACGTCTCCCAGGAGCTGGCTCCCAGGCGTCCCCTCGGGGCCATGTCTGACCTCCCAAATCCATATGCTCATGGAAGGTTATTCTTCAATTAAGGTAGCATATTGGGCAGGATAAACGTCTCTTTCCTTATATGACGTCACCTTTCCTTCGTGCTACGTGATGAGTCTCATCCTCATCTGTGACACCTTTATTTCCTCAGGAAAAAGCAGGACGTCAATCAGGTTTACTGAATGATTACATGTGGATCTCACCATTCTAAACGTATGCCTCGGAAGGCAACCTTTAAGCACTATTTACTTTTCAGTTTTCCAGGTTATCACTAAGGAATAGCAGAATAATCACATTTAAAAATTCTATTACTTATTTGACAACTTGAGGTGTCCAGAGCACACAGATCACCCCTAAATTTCTATTGTCCTCCCTTTCTGCTCACTCCACTGAAAGCTGCCCGAGAGCCGAGGGCTGAGGAGAGGTGGGCTGGGGCAGGGATCTGAAGAGGAAGCTGCGGCTGGAGGGGAGCCCTGAGCACAGCAGAGGGTTCCTACACACTACGGCCATGGGAGCCACCAGGGCGAGGCTGGAGTGGCCTTCCCAGGTCCAGCCCTTGAGAGTGGGACTCAGGAGGTCTGCAGTGCCCCTGGGGAACCAACGTCACTAACAAGAACTCTGTCCAAGTTCTAGGATGATCCTGTGCCAACAGTTAGTGGCTGTTGGTTTTAGTCCACATCACCAAAGGTGCCAATATTGAGGTCAGTGATGGATGAGCTTTGAGTCCTAGCAACTGTTACCCAACTTCCTAAAGCCCTTACATAAAGTGTGTAGAGCTTGGCTCACAGAAGTGCTTTCTGTGCCTTCATCATCATTATATAGCCAGTGAGGAGGAGGAGGTAGAGGATGCTATGGCAAGGGTCCTCCCAGCATGCCTGGAGCTCTTCTTCCCATATAATAAAATTCAATACTTCTACAAAAGCCAGCAGGCAGGGGTGTGGTCTTCTACCTGTGAGTGCCAGGACTGAATATTCATCTCCTATTTCAATTCAAGTTAAAAACTTTGTGCCACAGATAGTGCAATTTTTGTGTGACAGATGTAAAAACTAAGACTCGAGGAGGCGACATCATTTTCCAACATCACCCAGCTTACAAGAGGTAAAGGAAATATTTGACTCAAATATACCTGGAATGGGGGCTTACATGTTCCTTCACACCATGTTGCTTCATCCTTCTCTAATGACTTCATTTTATATTAATCTTATCCCTGAATTGAACTCCAAGTGCATTAACTATCATCTGAAGAGTAACATTTAACACAAATTTGGATCATTCCTTAATGACTTCATACAACTCAGTCCTCTCTGCCCAAATTGTAAACTCCTTAAAGTTAAGGGCAAAGTGTTTCAGTTATGAAAGATGGAAAAATCCTAGAGATGCGATGTCCAGCATTAAGTTGAAGCCTACGAAAACCTTGAAACTATTCTGGGTGTGTGAAAACCAACTTCCACTGGCTCTAACAATCACTTTGCAGGACTTTTACTAATCACAGACAACTTTAGCCTCAATATGCTAACAATACTTACTTAGCACGTTGTTTTTGGTTACAGAAGAAATCTTCAGTTTCTTCAGCAAATGTTATCAACTTTTTCTCAACTTAGTTTAATTCCTCAAATAAAAATATCACATATTTAACCACATTCATTATACTGAGCTAAACCATAAGAGCTTGAATAAAAATAGGTGACAAGAACTGCCCTACTGGACATTGTTTTAATTTCAAATGTTTTAAACTTTCAGACATAGTTAAGCTTTTATAGTCTTTGGAAATGCAAAAAGTGGTGGTAAGTATTCTGTTGGTCAGAAAGTTAATTAATTTGCATTGAATGGACTTAAGTGGGAAAACAAAACCAAATAGTTCCTTGTTTTTATATCTGTGGTTAGTTGAAATAACAACAATGGCACTAGCAAGGACTAGAAGGACGGGTGAATAGGCACATGGACAGATGGCTCACTGCTCTTGATTAACTCATTCAGCCAGCATTTGTTTAGCACTCACTTAGGTCAGACAACATAAAACAGGGGAAGAAAAGTTACTGCAAAATAATTTCTCTTTCAGCTAAAGACACCCCTGAAGTCAAGAATAACTGGCTACATAATTATAATTTCAGGTGTTCTCAAAGACTTCAGGGGTATCTTTAGTCCTTTCAGGCTGCTATAAAAAATATCATAAACTGGGTGGGTTATAAAAAGCAGACACTCATTTCTCATAGTCTGCAGCTCGGGAAGTGCAAGGTCAAGGTGCCAGTAGATGCGGTGTGTGGGCAGTGCCTGCTCCTCACAAATGGTACCTGCTTGCTGTGCCTCACACAGTGGAACAGGCTAGGGCTCTCTCTGGTCTCTTCAGCAAGGGCACTAATCCCATTCATGAGGCCCCCACCCTCATGACCTCATCACCTTTTAAAGGCTCCACCTCCAAATACTCTCGGCGTTGGGGATTCGATTTCAACCTATGGATTTGCAGGGGACACGATCATCCAGACCACAGCAAAGGGATTGCTTAGGTATTGGTCAGGCTGCCTTGAGTCTTAATTAGCACAAGTCACGTCCTCAGCTTCTCCAAGGAAATACTGATCTGAGGGGTAAATCAGATTGGGTCATATAGGAACAGCATTTGCCCCTAGGGACATAGCTCAGCACATCGTTCCATTCATGGCACTGTAAGAATTGTGGAGTTCCTTAACGAGAACCTCCACAGCATCTTTTGGTAAAGACAAATCTGTGTAAAGACCATAAGATACCATATTTAAGAAACAACGATTTGGCCATCTCTGTGTTTCAAAAAGGAAAGAGGGATGAAAATGTAATAAACCATTAAAAAGGAGAGAGGAATAAAAATCATTTTATGCTTTTTTTTTTATCTTAAACAAACAAATTAAAAGAAATTCTGATGTTGACATTTCTACAAGTGACAAATACTGTTTTCTCCACATCCAGGACAGGTTTGTTGTCATCCTTGGCACTGTCAATAATTGGACCACCGTGAAGCTATTTCCCCAAATCACAGCTTACTGCAGATACCCCGGTGGAAGGAAATGTCCTAAGTGCTAATTTGCCAGGAAACTTTGGGGAGAGTTTGTTTCCACTCATGGGTTGCAGGTGGGAGCTGTAATATTGACAGCTCACCCCCTTCCTACTCCTTAGCACTCTCTTACTCCCGGATTTGCAAAAACTCTTCCTTTCTTCCTTCTACTCTTTAAGGGATCCTTCTCTCTTTATCTCTTCTGTGAAGGGTTTTTTGAAAAGAAGTGATAGGTTGTCCTTTCTTCCAGTCACTGCTATGCAGCAACTCCCAGAGGAAAGCCACCTATAATGCCATCATTAATGCTATTCCATCATGCACTGGAGAATGCACTTGCTTCTTCCCTGTCCTTCGAGTGCCCAGTTGTCTGCTTTAGAATTTAATTACACAAAGGTCAGGCCCTAAATGTGCTTAGTAATGGCTGGTCATTATTACGAGGCAGGGGCCATATATACAAGTTAACAAGGATGACAAGATGTGCTTAGATTAAGAATAAAAGCAGCAGACATTCAAAACCAAGGCATAAAAACTCTACAAGTAATTAGGCTGCTATGATTAGGTGTAGTTCCACCTTGCACCAAGAAACAGAGCACAAGCATTCTTACTCCTTCAGAAAGCCCCTGCTACCACGGCCTGTGCCTTGGACTAAATCATTATAGAAAGATTTACTCTGCAGATGTTTCATGGGGTGAGACAACAGCTCTGGGGTGATCTGAGAGTGGAATCAGAGAGCTCTACTCGAGCAAAAATTCGATTTGCTAACACATAGTAACAGAATCAAATTATTCCAGATTTTATGGTTCTAAGAAGAATTTTGTTTTCTGATTTCACAGCTTAGAGAATGACTGGGGTGGGCCAGATGACTGCAGTTTCACATATTATTCTAATACCCACCAGCAAGTGGAGCTCTAAAATTCTCTTCCTTGCATGCCCGAAGGAATCATTAACCTCACCCAGATGCTATGTGTTCACGGAGGGTCACATCAACCCCAAGCAGTGCATAGTCTTTTCTTGTAGGAATCCTTAATTCCCGCAGTGGTCTGGAATTACGAGGTGTCAGAGAGGCACCTGAGGGAGAGATGCAGTCCCTCCTGCAGCCTGTGCATCAGAAGGATTCTCCCCACAGAGCATTTATTTATGACTCCAGGCAGGAAGTGCACGCACATCCAGGTGGAAGTAGAAAGAAAGGAAAGGAGGAGATGCCCAGGGTGCAGGCAGAGATGGAGAGGACCTCACACTTAATGCTGACAGGTAGGAGGTTTATTTATTCCTTTGGTTTTAGTTACTGGGGGAATTATCCATTAAATGCCATAAAATATAAGGCATTCTCCTCTTTCCCTCTTCTTCTACATTCCAGAATTTTTTTTTCCATATAGATGTTTGCTCATGAAGCACTGGAGAAAATGGAAAATATCTTAATTTGCCATGCACTTCAACCAGGTCTGCACAACCAGATGTGGAGCAAGTAATTAATGCAATTACTTGGGCATCTCAAACCGGAGGAACTGTTTCTCCCTTTAAATAGGAACGGCCCTAATAATAATTACAGTAGTGGCTGTTTTCCCCCAAGGAAAAATAGTCATTTAATTTTAAACTTTCTAAATTAAAACATATTTAGAGAATTTCTTTTGGGGGGGCGATGGGGTGCAAAGAGGTAGCATTTGCAAGGTAGGGGGCATCCCAGAGGTGTCCTGAGCTAGGCAGATTTCTAAGACGGTCTAGGGGTTCCCATCCCTGGTGCTCATGCTCTGTGGAGCCCTGTGAGTGTTGGCCAGACCCGTGAACATGAGAGTGCGTCACTCCTGTGGTTAGGTTACATTATAGGGCAACAGTGAAGGGATTCTGCAGATATAAGTAAGATCACAAGTAAGTTGGTTTTGAGTTAACCAAAAGCCGGATAATCCTGGGTGGGCCTGACTTCATCACGTGGAAGACCACAAAAGTGGGCCTGGGCCCAGGTGAACAGCCTGAGTAAGCTTTGAAGCAGAGTCGCCACCTGTCAAGACTTCAGAAGAGACAGCAGCCCAAGCTGGCATCGAGACTGCAGCCTGGTGAGACCGTGAGCAGAGGAGCCAGCTGAGCAGGGCCTGGTGTCCTGACCTATGCAAACTGTGAGATAAGCAATACATGTCGCTTTAAATTGCTAAGATTGTGTTAATATGCGGTACGTCTTCTGAACTCCCCATTTAATGCCTTGTTGAACTGTGTGTGAAGCCCGGTGCCCTGCTCCTGTTGAATAAGGGCCCCTGTCCTGGTATAGATAATCCGGCTCCTATTCCTGCAGTTGACAGAGTCGGAGGTGGGCCCCTGACCTGAGAGCCGTCACTCTGCCAGCTGAGCAGCAGTCTAGTCTGCAGTGCTCTGCACAGCCAGGACAATGGTGGCGAGGCAGACAGCCCAGACCCTCTTCTGGGAAAGCGTCTCAAGGAATGCAGAGGTGGGTGACACTGATTGGCCAATAGAAACCCATGTCCCTCAGATATACGCCATTGCTGGGAGTGACCCAAGAACCTCCTCCCCACCTAAAGAAACAAACTCAAATTAAAGCGAGTATCAGGTCAGGACTGTACTGGAGGTCTTGCTGGCCCAGTGGAAGGGACCCAAGTGGCTGTACTGGAGCAACCCGGTAAATCACTGTGGGAGCAGGAGCAGCAGTGACTGTGGTCAATTCATGGGGCTAACAGTATCCAAAGCCTCCCTATTCAAGCAAAAACACAGCCATTGGGAAGCCAGAGGGCCAGGGTAGTGGCAGGCTGCTCGTGTCTCTTTGGAACCTGGTTACCCCATAGAACTCAGAGTGCAGGTTGCAGAAAATGAAGGCAGCGAACAAGAACAAGAGGAGTCCCTTAAAAGATGAAGTCGTTTAAGATGCTATTCTGTAATAATTGCAACTGTCAAGTGAGACAGTGAGAAAGAGTGACATTGACCATGTCCCCACCTCCCTGGGGTTCCCACACGGGAAGGCTGTTTTCCTGACCTCCATGCCTGAACATTGGCAAGGTTTCATTCTGGGGGTGGTGCACTGGTTTTTTCCTGCATTATGCATTTTCTGAAATGGGTGTCTTGGCTTAGGCTTCGTGGATGACTGACTTGTCGATCTTTGTTCAGAAGCACAGTGGGAGCCAGCAGTGCTCCTCTGCCAGGCCGGGTCCTGAGAAGCTGTCCGGGCTCAGCTGCAACCTCCTGCCCCTAGCAGGGCACCCTGGGCACCCAGCTTTCTAGAAGATGCAGGCCTGGCCTTCTGCTGGCCTTCCCTGTCTCACAGGTTACTAAGGGTTACGTGGATTTGATCTTAAACTCAACCCAAGTGCCCTGTTAGAACTTTAAAACTGAGCACGAGGACATTGGAAAAGGCCACTCATGGCCACATGTCACATCTCACCATCCAAAAGAGGAGAAGGATTAGATTTCTAAACACCTAGTTTTTATATATTAATCAGTATAATGTCAGTTCCAGCTCCAGTAACCACAAACACCCCAGGAGAACTCCTAACAAATTTGAATATGCATGAGGGTAAATTGGATAAATTGAAACTTGGAGCCTGCCTCATTCAAAACTAACAAAACCGATAGTCTCAGAGTGACAGAACTTGGATTTATTCCTTAAAAGATCATTTTCTTTTATTTTTTTTAGTTGATAAATGCTAATTATACAGAAAACAGGAAAAAACCTCAGAACCATATTATCTAAGTTGAAGCACCGGTGGACTTTCTTCTTTTGATTTTTCATTTAACAAAATATTCTCATCAGGTTCTATAGTGGACACAGGTAGCACTTTCAGTTATATTCAATTTGCACACTGAGATCTAATCACAGTGACTCAGAGTGGGAAAAAATTTAGATAAAATCTTCTTTAAGACACGCCAGCATTTTGTATGGAGAAGAGTAGTTAACAAGCGTTTGCAATCACTGTAAAATGGGTGTCACCACAGCAAAGATATGGACGGGGAGGAGGAGCCATTGGTCAGATGTCCTTATTACCTATGGAGATGGACTAGAAAACTCCTTTTATAACAACACATGCAGATTCATTATTAAATTAGCAGTCACCTGGGTCATCTCATAACTGAAGTATCCAGGATAAAAATATCTGCTAAAAATGCTTAAGCACATGCCAAAATGACGCTGTCCAATAACCAGTGTTCTGCAGTAGACATGCCTCATGAAGCTTTCATGTAGAAAGTGGTTTGAATGCTCCTCTGTGGAGATTTAGACTTAGCAAAACAAGAAAACCCGGGGCATTGGATTAACTTTCTTAAAACCTTGCAGTTATGACTTTTTTCATCCTTTTCACACAGAAATAATAATACATGAACTTCATGTTTGTGTAAGCAAGAAGACAGCAGGTTTGGGAACAGGAGACTTTTGTGCTTAAACTCCAGTAACTGCCATTAAAACGAAAAGAATTATATGAAAATTTGTATTAGAAAAACTATTTTTTATTTGAATATATATATATATTCCACAGATCATAATCTTACTGCCTGGGGCAATTGTCAATCAATGCTAATAATCTGAAACACGAAAGAGGAAGGTTGTCTGGCTTATGTGGGTCCAAAACGAAGCCAAGCAGAGACGGAGGAAGCAAGAGACCTAGAAGAACACAGGGAAATCGGCAACTCTATCAAGATGACGTTGATTGCATCCTACTTAGAATATATGGGGATATATACTAATTCATAGCTTATAACTTCATATTATTTTGTGGTTTGGAAACTAGGCATAAGCTACTAAAATTATTCAGAAAACATGGTTAAAAGCAAAACACATTAAAATACAAGAACTGATGTTTCTATAATTAATCAAGCAAAAAAATGTGTTGATTTTATAGTGGTTTAGCATATATTAAATTGTTTCCCACAGTAGATTTTCATATTACTTGGGCCTGAGATAAACTAACACTAAAGAACCAATTTCTTTCATTTCGTTCAGAACCCTGGGCAGTGAATGATCCTCTAACGAAAACAAATATTTTAAAAATATAACACAGAAAGTAAAAAAGAAGGATAGTATTCTTTTTTGAAAAAAGAAATCTTTGTTGAGGTATAATTTACATATGATGAAATTTAACCACTGATTTTTAGTATATTTTGAGTTGTGCAACTATCGCCACAATCTAAAGTCTGAAGATTTTAAGGCTACATACAATTTAAGGTTAGACTAGCTTTAGACCCCCTAGTATCAAGGCAAAGTGAAAATAAAAGTGACATATCTTATCCTAGAGGGAAAGTAGAAACCGAGAGACTGGATGGTATTTTCAAAGAGGAAACATAGAAATTGAAAAACTTTGGCCATGGGCAGAGCTCAGAGCAACAGCCACACATGAGGACCACGCAGAATATGTGGAACACAAAGGAATATCACAGAGGTAGAGAAGCCAGAAGACTCGATGTTCTGCAAGTCAAGCAAGGGAGATATTACCAGAATACACGAATCAGAACACAACTTTAATTTTGTCTGTGGAGAGAACTCAGCAGCTATTTGGATGTGAGACTGAGTCATAAATATTCTAAAGTAGTTACCACTTGCCATTTGAGGTTCTGCTCTGAGAAGACCTTCAAAAAAAAAAATTACTTACAAAATGCTACCACAATCGTGGCCCAGATACTGTGCCTACTAGCAGTGCAGTGAATTGCACTGGGAACAGCAGTTTATTTCACTTTGATTTTGAGATAGAACTGAAAATAAAATAAACCAACTTTTCAACTGGTATGTGGCAGGTTTTGTCCTATTTATGTTTGTTTATTCAAGTAAAATCGAAGTGGGAGAAAATGCGCTTACCACCAAACCTGAATTCCCACAGCTAATATATCAAACTGATTTTATTAGTAAGTCAGTAAATATTCCAGCTTCACTTTCACTGGTATGGATATTATACAGTATATCCTCACTTAAAGTCATCTATAGGTTCTTGGAAACTTTGACTTCAAGGAAAACAATGTATAGCAAAACCATTTTTTTTTTTCTTATCAACATTATAAGGAAATGACTTTGAAGGAAATGACATTATGCCAAGGATCTGCTCTACATTGTTTGGCTTAAAGTCACAGATTCTTCTTCTTTTTTTTAATTAATTATTTTTTTCTATTTCAGAATATTATGGGGGAACACACACTTTGCTTACATAAATTGCCTTTGCAGCACCAAGTCAGAGCTACAAGCATGCCCATTCCTCAGACAATGCACACCACATCTGTTAGGTATAAACTTACCCATCTCCTCATAAAAAATGGTAGTTCACCATGTTTTTTATGGCTGAGTAGTACTCTATGGTATACATACACCACATTTTATTAATCCACTCATGTACTGATGGGCACTTGGGTTGTTTCCACATCTTTGCAATTGTGAATTGGGTTGCTATAAACACTTGAGTGCAATATCTTTTTTTGTGGAACGTCTTTTTTTTTTTCCTTTGGGTAAATACCCAGTAGTGGGATTGCTGGATCAAATGGTAGTTCTACATTTAGCTATTTGAGGTATTTCCATATTGCTTTCCACAGAGGTTGTACTAGTTTGCAGTCCCAGCAGCAGTGTATGAATGTTCCTATCTCTCCGCATCCACATCAACAAGAACCTAACAGACATGTTAAACGAGGACTTAGTGTGCTCATTCCGAATTACTTGAATACTTATTAATTCCTAGGTAAGTTATAGCATGTGCAATCAGACTAAAATGATATGCACTCAATATCAGTTTTAATATCAAAGGATATGAATGTCCCTGGTTTGCCATGGTGTGACTCTTCTGGGGCAAGATATAAATAAGAGACCAGATAAACTTCAGCCTTTTGAATTAGAAAAGTCAACACTCTAATGTTTAACATTCCTACTTGTCAAGAGTTTAACTTTTAGCATGTTTAGTTAATATATATCGGCATTGTTTGGATATTTTTTCTAGTATTCAACTTCGAGCAAATAAAGAGGACTATACACTAGATCATTTAAAAAATGATATTCCTTAACACTAAATATTATTCTGAATGACAATTTGTATAAGAAGATATCTCCCTCAAAATATAGTAAATAGTACAGTAAGAGTTGAATGAAAAGATCCAGTTGAGCCATGAAATTTATAATTTATAGAGGTGACAAATTTAGAATTGTCAAGCTAGTCTAAACAAGTTTAAATGCTGTCTGGGAATCCAGCTTGGAGAAGAATTTTTGTGTGCCTGCCCTGAGTCACTGCATAGGATTTGGAGCAGGGATCTCTGTGGGACTCTGGGTATCCATGGTAGATTCCTGCTGGAAGGCGCCTTCACTCACTGCAAACTCTTCCTTCTCCAATTAGTGAGCAGGGGCAACTACAAAAGAGTTTTTATGCACAGCACCCTCATCCATAATCCTGACCTGGCATTCAAATTAGCAATATCTGATGTACATCATGAATCAATCTGTAAATAGGCAGTAGATTAAAACAAAAGCAAAAAAATCAGGTCTGTGGAACAATAAAGTGAATCTGCATAAGATACATTCACCAAACGATACATGGTATATCACTATCAAAATCCGATCTGCAAGCCCGGAGACAGCAACCTAAAATTCCTGCAGCTACTGAGGCCTGAGCTCATCCCCTCATTACAGTGCAGGGGTGGGGTGTGAGGAACTAGCAGGCCGGTCATGAAACCATTCGAAACAGACTTCCACAAGCAAGTTTCTAGGAGCTGCGCTGTTGAAAAAGCAATGGGTGTTGACTATAATTTCATCTCAGATCTACAATTTATCTCAATTGGTCTGTTTTGACTTGATTTGGATTGTGTTCAAACATGTTGTTCGTAATAAAAAAAATCCTCAAATATTTTACTCCAGTGGGCATGTTTTAAATAATGGTAGAAGAAGTTGCTCGTAGCTATGGATTAAATGTTTGTGTTCCCCCAAGATTCGTATGTTGAAGCCCTAATCCCCAATGAAAGGTTACTTTGAGGTGGGGCCTTTGGAGGTGATTGGATCATGAGGGTGCAGCCTTTATAAGGGTATTAGTGCCCTTATCAGAAGAGACAGAAGAGCGAAGCTCTCTCTCCACCTTGTGAGGACACGGCAAGCAGCCGTCTGCAAACCTGGAAGAGAGCCATCACCAGGAAATAAATCATCGTGTACTTTGACCTCAGACTTCCTGTCTCCAGACCCATGAGAAATAAATGTCTGTTGTTTAAGCTCCCCCTATCTATGGCAATTTGTTATAACAACCTGATTGACTAAGACATTCATCAAAATAAAAGTAGGAGTAGAGTTTCATTATAAATCATCAGAAGGTCACTATAGATCATTATAAACACAAGGGAAGCAAACATCGTGTTCTTGTGGCCTCGGGTGGAGAGTGGATCAGAAGGCTCAGGTTGAGACCTCAGGCTGTTCTGCACTGACCCACCCAGCTCTGCTCAAGGATAGCCACATCCCCCAACACCCACCACCCCTCAGGTATTGATGAGGACCTCAACTGCCTCCTAGGATTGCAAGAAGATGGCTCTGTTCTTTGTGGCATTAGCCTGAACATGTATGATGAAAAACTAGGAACATTTTTGGAAAGCTCCTGTTCATTCATTCCACAGACCTACTCCATGCCAGGCACTCTGTAGGGAATTAATGATAAAAATGGAAAAATAAAGAAAATGATACAATTCCCATCTGAAGCCTGGTGAGCAAGAAAGTGCAACAGTAATTCCTTTCCTTCTCTTAAAACAAACAATAAACAACAGTCCCTTCCTTGACTTTCCGTCCTCTCCAGACTCCACATCAATTCTTTCTGTCTTCCTCTTCCCTGAATCACTTTGGGAGGAGCTGCTCTGAGCAGTGGTTTCTACCTGATTTCTGCCTAGGCCCTGCCTCTCCTCCCCTTCTTCCCCCAGACTGGCCCTTAGAGGCACCAGCAGCCTCCATCTGTCCATCCAGTGGTCACGTCTGTCCTGATCTTCCTTGAACGCTCAGTGGCACTGCCCGCTGCTGTCCCCAGCCTGGACCTTGCAGCCTTGGCTGTTCAGTCTTGGGTACCAGGCTGGCTCCTCCTCTGCAGCCACCACTAAGCTTAACTGTCCCCTCCTGGCAGGGGCAGACCCTTCCCAGCCAGGACAAGAGCCTTCCTGCTGTTAGTGCCCACATCCCTCTCTGTGCATCCACTTGCCATTGCCTCTCTGGCCTGTTGTTGACCGGTTTATTTATTATCTGCTGCCCCCACTAGGATGTGGGCTCCAGGATGGCAGGGCAGTGCCAGTCTGCTCACCAGTTTACTGTGCAGAGCTTCAAATGAATTTGAAAAATAGTAAAGTTTCAGTGGATTGTAGCAACTTCATTTAAAAAAAAAAACCTTAATTGATAAATATATAATTATGAATTGAGACGTTTTCATGTTCTGTGAGAAGGTGCCAATTATACAGAACACTGGACAAAGAATAAGGGCGGCAAATTCCACAGCGAGGTGGCTCTGTCTGGGGATCTGAAGGCAGGAAAGAAGTGGGCATGTGTGCAGAGTTGACCCCGGTCCCTGAGGCTGGCCTTGCACAATCTGACCTGTCTGTGGAATAAACTGAGATGGAATGTGCCTACCACACTCTAGTTACTTTGGAAACTAAAGAGGTCTCATTGTTATTTGCAATTTGATAAGCATTGCTGCTTACATTTGCTGCAAACTATTCTGTCATTTATGGGCAAAAACATGTTTTCCCACCATCCATAGATATATATTTTTGGAAGCACTGTTTTTTAACTAATTGGAAATCACCAAGACAGTCCCCAGATATTTTATCCAGCAGTGTCCTCTAACAAAGCATTTCATCGTCTTAATTGCCCAAATTAAAATGGTCTTGCAAAGAAAAGACTTATTTTTATGAAGAGTTGAGGAATGATAGTTAAGAAACAAACCATTGTTTTTCCAATTAAAATCATGACTAATACGGTGGACAAACAGAGAGAGAGAGAGAGAGGGAGGGGGGGAAATTAAGATTTCCAAAAAGATGCACCGAGAATGAGGAAGATAGAGGTGAGCATCATGGGTTTTCAGGTTGCAAGGGAAGAAGGCAGACCCAGAGCTTGAGACTGAAATCGCATGTTTAGAATTTAGAACACAAAACCAGAAGACGGTAGAAAACTCCTCCTCAGAGGCGGGCAGAGCTCCTACCTGTGGCCAAGTAGATGATGTGGACAAGCGCGTCTCGGCCCTGCACCACGTCGACGGCCACGTGGGAGAAGCGGCTGCTGTCCTCCATGAAGGCGGGCACCGTGGTCACTGGCTGCACCACCTCATGCATCAGAATGAACTTCTGAGCATCCTGCAGGTTCCTCTCCGTCAAGTTCACGTACACGCCCTGGTCCATGGTGCCGCACTGCAAGGGAAGACAGGCCGTGTCACCGGAACCCGCCGCCTGGACACCTGCGGCTGGCTGCGGCCACCCCAGCTGGGGGGTGACCTGGAACCTGAACAAGTCGCAGTGAATAACTGAAGTATGCAATCGTGTTCGCTTCCCCACTTCCCTGATGCTCCTACCCTCAGCATCCCTCCCATTTTAGATTTGAACCATCATATTTGGGGAGTCTCTCAACACCATCCTAAATGAACTGATCAGCAGTTAAAAACATAAAGTGGAAGTCATTGCTAACTCAAACAGCACATGCCTAGAAACTCCTGTGGTGTCGCTTGGGAGCTGTCTGGCTCAATGCATACTATTATGTTTTTCTGATAAATCAGGTACCCAAATTGAAAATGCAGCAATCAGGGACATCATATTGATGTATTAGTTTTCCTAGTATAGCAGTGGCTCTAGAAGCAAGGCATTCATTCTGTGGCAGTAGCATTATGCCATTTTAATCTGTGATCCATGTAACATTATTCTGATATCATTCAAATGGGTTGCAAAAACACTGTGCTGGCCTTACTGCTTTGTGCTTATATTCCAAGTTAGAATAAATTTTAAAAAAACTGTTTAGAGTCTAGAAATCTGAGAAAGAAAATGGAAAATTTACAAGAAGAGAGACAGATGAGACAATAATGGAAGTGAGGAGAGGAAGGAGAAGAGAGTAGGAAAAAAGGAAAAAAGAAAGGTTGGTTTTCAGATAGAGCAAATGTCATGAAGGTGAGCCCCACATATACAAGGTAGAACTCAGGCCTGCAAATTGCTGAGAATTGAATTCAGAGCTGTGCTGTAGGGAGGCTGGCAGGTGTTACTTATGACAGTGTCCAGAAAGGACAAGGTAAAAAGAGAGATAGGAAAGAAAGCAGGGGTGTTGTTGAGCGGAGTGCACAATCAGAACATTACCGCCACCACCTCTCACATCTGTCATAAACGTGCAGACGGTGAGATCCTGGTGCAGACAGTGACTGGTCCTCAGCTGCACTTCACATAAGTAGGTTTGATGGAAACTACTGTCTATGACATGTCATTTCTAATTCTGGGTTTTATAACAGGTTAGAAGCGCAAATATATGAGATGGAAATTGCTTTTTTTTAAAAGTAGATGATATTTTTGTAGCATTTGGTAAAATGCTAACATGCCATAAAATGATAGGCTGATTGTAGAATAAGAGAATCTTAAATGGATTTCACGTGACTAGTCCGATACTTAATTGAATATCAACACCCTGCAGGAGCACCCCGAGTTCCACTTGAAGGGTCCGTGTGAGTTCAGGTGAATGGCTCGGCCCTGCAACCTGTGACTCAAAGGTGGGACTTTGGCTCCATAACTCTGGAACCTCGTGGTCTCAGGTGAGTGGTTACTCCAGCCACATGGTCCCAAGTAAGGCCGCCTCTCAGCTTCTTTCTCTTCCCTGCAAAGTGGCTGGAAAAAAAAAATACCTACTCTGTTCCCTTCTCAAGGCTGTTGTGAGATCAGCCGAGATAATCAGTGGAAAGTATTTGTAAATTAATTGAAAGTCCTTGTAAATGCCAAAAAACAAGACAATGTGCCTGGCACAGAGAAGCCATTCAACCAATGGTAAATGGTAAATGCATTCGTCTTGAAGCAGGACAATGATTCTATGGTCCATTGAGCTTCAGCGGCTGGAGGGAAATGAGTGAATAAACAAAGGAGGGAAGGGATCAGTGAGTGAATACACAAGCAGTCGCCACTGGGGCCTGAAGGGAGATTGTGCTAGGACATTTTCTATAATCATAGTATTGAATCGTAACACTTGGAGGGCAGGAACATTGCCTGTCAAGAAGTGTTTTAAGAAATGAAAAAGAGCTCCACTGGGCTGGATCTGAAGTTTATGCAGGTGAGTTCTAGTTATGAGGGTGCCTTTGTGTGTTTGGTGGTTTTATTCCTGAAATCGACAGCAATACCTAAGGCACAGGTGGCACTTAGCTACCTGCCTGCTGGGTGAAGTTTGCACACGGGTTTTCGTTTCGGATGCTCCATATACAAGGTGTCTGTGAAAAACTGGCATCATAAAAACCAGGAAGCATAATGTAAAACTGAGAAACTCTGGCTGCTCTGGAGGAAACAGGAGAGCTGGGGACCCGGGAGGGACCTCCCAGCAGCCTGGGACTACGTGGCAGGGCCACCAGCTATGTCTTCTAGTCTTCATTCCCAGACCCCATGTCTCATTTAAGTCATCTGCCTGAATGGTCAAGAACTGGTTTTGAAGTATATTCTACTACTCCTTGGTTTCTTTTGCCAGCCTATAGTGGAAATCCCACCAAAGGATTCAGGTTCAAATGTTTTTGGTTCAAATTTAGAGGCTATATTTATTGGAGCGTAAGCACCCTACCTAGTCTCTCCTGATTGTATGTTCTGCAGCTGTGCCTTGCATGCTGGTCCCCTGCAGTGTCTGTGTGGGGCACTGGGTGACACCCTGGGGACAGCAGGCAAGAGGAGGAAAATAATAAAAGCACATCCACTGTCCTCATGGGGCTTATGACCCACCCTGGGTGTCATGCCACCACCTCTTCACGTAATAAGTTCAGTAACTCTTAACTTTTACAAACAATAATATCAAATACTTGCATCTTTGTATATTTACTTGTCTAAAGGACAACAAATCCATCCTTGTTCCAGCACCGAAGTGTTTGGTGGTACAGCCTACAATCACCTTACCTCCTGCTAAGGGTGCCCGATTCTAACGGCCCCTCTGTTCACCTGCCTCCCTGCTCCCTCCCCACCTGCTGCAAACAGGTGCTGTGTGTCCAAGGGTCTTGATTTCCATGGCCAGATCTCTGCCTCGGTCCCCCAGCAGCAGCCTCCTCATCCAAGTGGCCACTTTCTTTTTTTCCATTTTGGCTTCATCCTTTCTGACCACTGGTAATCAAAACTGCACAGAAATTTCTGGAGCCCACCCTACTTAGCTGTGTCCAGATGATCTTTCATTTTAGTGACTGATGCATTCATGTCTTAGTGAGGCTTAGGGTTTGGATGACTTTGAGGACTGGGGTCTCTCTCTAACACGGTGGGCTTTAAAACGCCACCCAGGGTGGTTTCTAGATTGCGACTGAGAAAAATGATAAATGGTTTTTGTTGTTTCATTATTGCTTTAGATTGAGATTTCTATGTTAAATGTTGAAATACCATGCATTGTCACTCCTAACCCATTCTTCTTCCTAAATCTGAATTCCCTTTCTGTTCCTCTGATTAATGGTATATAGAGTCCTGCAATAAATTCCAAATGTCAATATAAAAAATAAGAATTTAAAAAATCCAACCACTTCTTATTGTCAGTTATTGCAAACATAAGGCCAGTCTGGTGGAGGAGACCTTTCAAAGGGAATTCCTACCCCATGGCTGTCTGAATGGTTTCATGAATGTCCATCAGCATACCTATGCCAGTGTGGCTATCGAAGACAGCAAAGAAGAAAACACTTGGTCCTTTTTAGACTAGGAGTTATAAAAACAATCGCCACAGTCTGTAACTTTGGTCCCCTGCAAGTCTTAAATTCTACCCAAAAAGACGAGTTCAGCTCTGCAAGCTTCCTGCCTGAAATGCATGCCGCATTTCTGCATGCTTCATTCATTACGCTGCATGGACCCACTTCCAGCTCATAAAGGAAAGTAAACCCTTCCGTGTGACACTGGCATCATAAAACCAGATGCTTCTGGCCTTAGGGAATGAGGGGATTTGCTGTGTGCTACAAATGTATCCAGATGAACCAGCTAAAAGTTATCCACTGCCTGGAGGAAAGGGATTACAAAGTTTATTAAGTCACTCTGTTCATTGTGAGACTTTTGTGATAAAAACATCAATAATTGAAAGTACACTCTAAATAGAGTAGGCGTCGTTAAGTTTTTAACCTTCAGGCTTTTACAAGGACTTTCTTAAAAGGAATGATGTATTTTCTCCTCTATGTAAGAGGAGAGAATGAGACAAAGTATATATTTACCCAACATACAATGCCCAGAAGGTATCAAATAAATGGTCCCTATGAGTCATTTCAAGCAAATACTTTACGCAGTAAACAATGCACATTAATCACTGTTATCAAAATTTACTCCTAAAATATCCCTATGAATTTGTAGCCATCGGCTCCCATGTTATTGATGAAAATATGAGATAAAAGATGCCAAATAATTTGCCAAAAAAACCAGTAAATTGGCAGTAAATGGTAAAGATGACTTATAAACCAGTTATCTTATTCTGAGCCCTATGCTCTTTCAAAAATTTTAAAACAACAACAAAAACTCTCTCAAAACAAATATAATTGAATGGTCCTTGACAAAGTCCAAGTAAAGAGTAAATAACTGAATCTGTCCATACTCCCAGTTTTCTCAGAAGCCAAAGGCCGTATGCTTTGGGATGATGGCCCGGTCAGGATTTGGGGTCCTAGACACAGCACCCACTTCTATGGCTGATTAGTAACAGTAACTAGCAGTCATTTAGTCAGAAGAGGAGGAGGTTTTGCATCTGAGGACCAAGGCTGGGATCCCAGCTTGGCCACGAATCAGCGGTGTTGCCTGAGCCAGAGCATCTGCCCCAAGGCTCACGGTCCTTCTCTGTATGTAGCACCCCATTGCCCATCACAGCACTATTGGGGTAACGCAAGATGACGCATCTGCAGCACCTGGCAGGGTGTCTGGTACTTGCTGGTGCTAAAAATTACATGCAGGGCAATGATGACGATGATCCTATGAAAGCTGTCAAGAAGCCCTCGAGGGACGCCTGCTGTTAGGGACCAAATGTCTGTGCCCCTCCCAGTTCATCTGTCGCAGCCCTAACACCCAGCATGGCTGTGTGTGGAGATGGGGCGTCTGTGAAGGTACATGAGTGTAAGCGAGGTCAGAAGGGTGGATCCCTGACCCGGTGGGACAGCTGCTCTTATGTAGGAAGAAGAGACACCAGAGACCACTCTCTCCATGGACCAGGCGAGTGCACAGGGAGAAGATGGCCATCTATGAGCCAGGAAGAGAGAGCTCTCACCAGAAAAGGACTCACCTTACACACCGATCTTGAACGTCTAGCCTCCATAACAGTGAGGAAATAAATGTCTCTGTTTCAAGCCACCCAGTCTGTGCCATTTTGTTGCAGCACCCCAAGCAGATGAATAAACCCGCTGACTGACCAAACATGAGTAAATCGCTCCATCTCTTTGGGTCGCAGCTTCTGCACACCCGGAGTTGCGAGGGCTCACCAGGCCCTGACAGGCTGAACACCCTGCACTGCTGTGGTTGTAGACGGACGGCCTCCATCTCCTTTCCTTCCTTCCAGTTGCCCATTACGTTCTCCCCTCTCCAACGGGAAACCTGCCACATTTGCCAATTAGAGCTCTAATCCTATTTGCGTCTTCACTGCTCTGTGCCCTGCACCCATTCATTAGAACGCCATTCATTAGGGATTAGACATTCTGGGGATGCAGAGCCTGGCATCATTAGTACTAATTGACGCCTGGGTTCCTGATGCATAGCAGAATGCTGGCCTTTTTCAGTCCAGTCTCAGGCATCCCCGCTGACAACAGGCCCTTTTCTGGCCCAGGTGCCACAACGGACAAAAGGCTCTGGGACATTGACATCAGCCCAGAGGAGGCCAGCGGGACTGTCCATGGGAGGTATGGGGGACTATAGCAGCAGGTGCATGCACCGGTGATTCCACTTGCCCTGCCCGTCTACTACACACAGTTCCCACGTTCACCCACAGTGCCCCTGCGCCCTGAAATTACCTGGAAGTTGGGGTTGGGGTTGGGATAGGGCAGCCAGGCGGAGCGTGAGTTCTCCTGGTACTTGAAGGGCCCGGCGAAGGCCTGCGAGATGGCACTCAGGTTGAAGATGCACACGGCCGACGCGGCAATGCTGTTCCTGGGGCCGAGGAGAGAAAGGAGAGGGCCGGTCAGAGCGCCCAGCAGCGACTGCTGACCTCCACTGACCTCCACTCAGCGACTGCTGACCTCTACTGAGAAGCTTCCAGAGACCTCCAGGCCACCGTCTCTCAAACATCCCCAGAGGATGAAGTTGGAGCAGAGAACGGGCTCCCTGTGGTTTCACTGCAGGGGAACAAACGCCTTGGTACAGAAACCAGGACAGTTAGCAGCTACGGCATGGTAATCCCGCCAGGAGGGATTTTGCGGCAATGAGGGATTTTGAAGAGCTATGTGTTGCACCTTTTAAATTATGGAAGAAAAAGACTTTCTCCTCCAGAGGATGGAACTGATTTTCTGCCTTATGGGGCTGCCTTCCAGACCTGTTTATCTGGTTACTTTGCCTGGCAGCAGGGGACACTTAATTTTCTTGGGTTTTTGCTTTTTTTCATTATTATTATTACTGAATACCCAGGCATTTGTGTTTACTTGTCATCCTTCAACAATAATCAGCCTATAGTATTTTGAGAAAAGTGATTGTCTGACCCTTTATTTTTTAAAAATCTATTTAAAAGGGATTTTTAAATTCAAAGAGTCAGAGAGAAAAACAACATAGCACTAACATGTGGAATCTTGAAGGCCTAATTCAGAATTCAAGCTCTGCAGAGAAAGTCATGAATGGGGGACTCTCAGAAAATCAGTGCCCTTTGAAGAAGCAAGGAAACAGCGAAATAATTTTGGATAAATAGATACGCATTTTCAGTGCAGCTCAGGTTCTCAAAGGGGAAACAGGGTTAACAGGAGGAAGCTTCTCTTTCCACATTAATGCTGAGACCATACCATCTCCCTTTCCCAGCAATCGTTTTACCTGCATCAGAGAAAAAAAATTGAAGAAACTCCAAAATGAAATACCTACCTTATATTTGTTTTATTTGACAAACACTGAAGCTAAATAGGTGCTAGACACTATTTTAAAGTCTTTACTGCTTCTAATTCATTTAATCTTTACGAGGTAAGGGAAGTTCACAGATCAGGAAAATGAGGCACAGAAAATGCCCACAGTCACGCAGCTACTAAAGAGAGGACTTGAACCTCAGGCAGGATTCTGAACTCTCCAAGAGAGTAGCATGTGAAGTGGACGGTATTAAATGTCCCCATGGGAAGGTAAGGGCCTCGAGGGCAGGGATGTGCTTGCTCCGGGCGACTGGTACCAAGGACAGGGGCGGCAGGAGGAACACGGGCCTCGTGCTGCAGAGCAAAAGGGTGGACACCAAAGATGAGTTTATTCGTATCAGTCTTTGCACTCTTCTTTATCTCCAGAAAGGAGCAAGATAAGTCACAATACGAGTACAGGGAAGAATTAGGCTTTGAACACGTGACTGGGCTTTAGTAAGAACAAGAAAGCAACTGTGCTGGGGAAACAAGGTCAGATCCGGGAGGGAGCCCTGCCAGGGGCCAGCGAGGCAGCAGCAGCGATGATGAGTGGGAGGAGAAGTTAGGACAGAACGGGTCAGAACAGTCACCTTCTCCCCATTCTCCAAGTGCTAAGAAACCTTGACAGATGGACAGAGGCAACCCAAACCCTGAGCTACCAAGTCCAGCCAGAGCATCGGGCAGCCTTCTAATTCAGAGACTGACATAACCAGCTACCAGCTACCTCTGGTCCTCGTTCCCTTTCAGTTTGAAGCAAATCTCATCAAGAATGTGGCCATCTTTTGAGAAGATCGAGGCTGAGACACAGAAGGGAGGAGTGTTGGGACATGTTGTAATAAAAAGGGGTGTATCAGAAATTCATCCCCAAGCCTTGGTAAGAATAAAATATTCCAGAGACAAAAGGAGACATGGCCATTCCCTCTCTGCCGATGGAGATGCTCCATTTGGGTGACTTCTGACATGATGGGAATTGGCAATACAAGCAGTCTGGCATAGTCTGAAACTTACTTTTGTGGCTATCTAAATTGACCATTCACCATCTTCGAATGTTTCAGACTCGGCACTTACATAACTTTCGAAATTGGTGTTTTGTTTTGTTTTGTTTCTTACCCAGAGCCAGGGGAATGAACAGCTAAGTAAGCCCATCTCCCATTGTGTGCAAAATTGATGTCAACTGAGCAACTGAACATTTATCTTGTGCAGCCTGCGCTATTTCTTAAATAAGGTTTTGGAAAGCAAATCAACTTCAGAAACTGTAAATTGATTTTTTTTTTAAAGAAACTTATCAAAGAGAGAAAATAACCTCTAGGGTTGAAGACCAGGTTTACAACAGTAGAGATGGTCGTGGTGGAGTAGGATTGGGCATGGGGCCATCCATATTAGCCTTGTTTTTCTGACTCCAGGTCAGAAAGAAGAACCTTCGCGGAGTGCACATTTTTAAGCAAATGTTAACACTTCAGCTCAGCATTGGAGAGAGCAGGGAGGAAAGGTTAACAAGAAGTGCAAGGCAGGTAAAGTGACTGCTCAGAAGCTCGATTCAGGGGCAAGCTCCTGATGCCCAAGAGATGAAAAAGTAAATCAAAAATACTTATTACCTAGCCTAAACATCTGTATCCCTGTAATATGCTGAAATTTAAATAAATAAATAAAGCAATGATGCCAGATTTTTTATCAACAAAAAATAAAAGCAAAGAAATTATAAAAAAATAAATAAAAATACTTAAGATG
Organism: Mirza zaza; assembly: GCA_008750895.1. Lineage (NCBI taxonomy): Eukaryota > Metazoa > Chordata > Mammalia > Primates > Cheirogaleidae > Mirza > Mirza zaza. The sequence goes on from VSMD01039683.1 coordinate 39,861, forward strand.
CAGAGCAGACACAATAGGGTGACACCCAGGCAGGTGAGTCTTCCCTGGATTCTAAAACTGGGATAATTCCAGACAAACCAAGACTGTGGGTCATCTGCCTCATTTATCAGCACATCTCACCCTTCCAGGTTTGCATCCTTTACTTTGGATACAAGTAGTTGGCTTTTGCCCAAAGTGTTAGGTCAGCCACCACGTTACAGATTTCAAAGGTGGCCCAAACCAGACCCCGTAGTGTGGGATCATCATTAGCACAGCCCCTGTTGTGGACAGGGGAGCTCAGAGCCTCAATGTGTTCTTTAATTCCTGGGGCTGGGCTGTGCCCCTGTTGTGCCTCAGACAGCACGCTAGCTAAGGACGGAAATAACCACGGGCTCATTGATACTCCACCAGATGAAGCATGGAAATCTTCGTAGGGTTCACCCAGACCAAATACTGACTGTTCTGAAGCTAGGAGTATTAATATATCCCCAAAAGAAAAGAAAAAAAATACATACTTTCTTCAAAAATATTTAAAAGGTATAATTGTCATTTACAAAAACGTGTGCCTGCATTAGCCCTCTTCTAGAAAGATGGTCTGAAATGGAGCTACAGGAAAGTGAGAATGTTCATTTCATAGGAGACCAGGGTGGAGGCAGGAATTGTGTTATCTCATAGATCAGACTTGCCAGACAACACTGCTTTCCTTATGTACAAATGCATAACTTGTGTGCAGAAAAAAAAAATACATCTAACATATTCAGAAAGTGCCCCAAACACATTGGCGAGTCAGGAAGGAGCAATTCACATTAGAATAATTTGATATTACTGTTTCCTGAAGATAGGGCAAAGCTTTCTTGATGAGCTTTATTTTCCGAATACAAGTCTCACAAATCACATACCTTTGTCTAACGTTTGCCTAACATTTAGTTCATACTGAAACATACTGAGAAGTCTTTTTTTTTTTTTTTTTTTTGGCAGTTAGCCCAGTAAAATAAGAAAGAGTTCCTTCAGAGCAACTCTGAAACCTCAAAGGTCAAAGAACAAAAGACGTATTCAGAATGAGCAAAAGAGCAGGGAAAGAAATTATTTCAAGTTACATACACATTGGTGGTAAAGATGCCATAGATCAAATCCAGCTCAGGCAGGAAGAAAGTGCTCTGCAATTCGTTGTAGTAAAAGGGGACCTCCCCGGGCCGCGAGCAGTTCAGGCGCGCCTTCATGAACGTGGTCCAGGTGTCCTCCAGCAGGAACCGCCCTCCTATGTCATTCTTGCAGACTCGGGCAGCCCTGGAGAACACGGTTTTCCCGCAGTCGTGCTCCACGGCATTTTCTCGGAAAAAGAAGTAGGTAAAATTTCCGATGTCGTAAGATGACACGAAGTTTGGTTCTGGAAACAACCAGAAAGAAGAAAAATCTCAACATCCGCGTACTAATCCTTTTTTGTCTTATCTGTTTGGTATTTCTCCCAAAGAGACCTGGTTTTGTTTAGACAACATCTGGTTCCTATAAGACAAGTGGGAGTCCCTGTGAGCCGCTTAATGACCTACGCTGCTGGGAAGCTCAGCATCACACGCAAGTTCCGAATGCTAGGAAGTCATCAGCGTGATTCCACCCTCAAGTATCCTGAACTAAATCGGTGCTCCAGTGAACGTGACGTTGACACCGTCGAAAACAGGCTGCAAAGATTTGCACCACATTTTAAAGCAATATGCATGACTTCATTTGCAGATTCTTACATAATCTTCAGAAAGAGAGGGAGAAAACAAGATTAAAGAGATAAAATGCGATCAGAATACAGGAGTCTACTATCCTGTTTGTGTGCAAGACAACAAAATTATTTGACTTTAGTTACATTCATTCATATTACTTCGACACAATTTATGTGCTTTTACTAAGGACTCCAAAAATGTTTTTTCACTGATGGAAACTAAAATGAAAACTGACTCATTATGTATGTATATACCTGCCCCATCCTCCTCCCCCCCACCTGCCCAATACCCAATTAACGTAATTCCTTTGTGTCCTCTTAGGTACTGATCAGTTAATACTATTGGTCACACCTGAAGCTCAGACTTGTGGGGGGAGGGGGTCAAGGGCATTATTTGAAACCTTAAAATTTGTACCCCCATAATATGCTGAAATTAAAAAAAAAAAGACACCTAAGGAGGTTGCATGAATGTACACGATAAAATTGCATGGAACTAAATATACATACCCCCACACACACATAGATGAGTGCATAAAAACTAAGGTTGATTGGTTGTATTAATGTAAAATTCCTGATTGGAAATTTTACATTGCAGGAGAGACTGGGGAAATGTTCTATGGAATTTCTATTACTTCCTACAATTACATGTCAGTCTACAATTATTTCAAAATAAAAAGTTTAAAAAAATACAAAATAAAAATGAAAACTGTAATACAATCATAAAGTTAGTGCCTGGAATTAGCTTTAGTAATCCCATTATTATGGTGACCATGTAAGTGTGAGAATAGACTCTTATTTTCTTATTTCTGGGTTGCAGGGAAATCCATTTAGAAGAGGGAAGAGTATGGAGATGGAGACATTGCCTTGTAGCTTCCTGGTCTCATAATTAGCTTAAAATGGGGATTCAGAAATGACAAAATTATGGCAAAACCTTTACCTAATCACCACGTTCAACAGGAATTTAGGAAGTATTGATTATCAACAGAATTTTACATATAGCATTTAAAGCGTTAGCTTCCTAACTTCCTATTTGAGATCATTGACAATAGAAATGAAACCATTTCAGACACAGATATGCCCTAATATTTGCCTTCAAGCCCTCTAATAACCAGGTTTCAGTCTTATTCCTTTCTCTATTTCTAAGAGCTTTTCATTCAATCAGCAAGCATCCAAATTGTATGGTGCAATTAGAATAATTATGGCAATAACCCTTGGTGTTCAAAATTAATAGAAAGATAAAGACAACAACTATATCCACAAGGACACATTTTCAGGGAAAATTAGTTTATTGGGACAATTCAATTGGCCTTGTATTTTTCCAGCTGCAATTGGATTGTACCGATAAACATGTTATTGGCAGGACAACTGAAACTGTGATTGGCTGCAAGATGAGTCATTACTGCGAAGAAAAAGACTCAGGCTCACCTAAGGACTGAAATGCAGACATTGACATGGAGTTGGCATCACATCGACTACTCTGCTATTCTGTCCCTAAAGACTGTTGCCAATTTTCAATCAATATATATATTTGCTATCATCACAAAATGTTTCAATTTAATTCAACTTTCAAAAACGTAACAAATATACTAAATGGCTTGTGTAGTATGCTTTCCCCTTCAGTCAAATATACTGTTAAGTCATTTAAGCACATTAAGTAATATGCTGAGATTTTGACAAGAACTGATTTTAATGTATAAACTGTCAAATATATTCTTAGATCACTATTTCTTTCACCTGAAATGGATATTAAGAAAAAAAAGCTGAATCATATTAAAGGTTATGCGATGGAAGTTAGATATGTTTAATACTATGCTTTAATATCCTGGAGAGATAGATGCTTGCAAAACAGCAGTTTACATATTTGGAACTTACGTTTTTGGAACGTAAAGGAAATATTGGGGGTATTTTTGAATCTGTATTCCCTACGAGTCTCCAAAAGAGAATTACTTGATGAAGCAGACCCCAAAAGCAAAGACAGGGAGCAATTACAAAACAATATTTTGTCTCTAAAGAAAACATTCCTGGCATGTCTAATTCTTTTTTATTTTATTTTTATTTCAGCATAATATGGGAGTACAAATGTTAAGGTCACATACATTGCTCTTGCCTTCCCTCCCCCCTCAAGTCAGAGCTTCAAGTGTGTCCATCCCCCTGACAATGCACATTGCATTTATAATGTGTATATTTATATATACCCTTCCCTCCTCCCCCCTTCCACCTTCCCGACACTGCATAAATGTTTTTTTTATTTTTTGCATTTTGGTTAGATTTGATAACTTTTCCTTTACCTAGCAAGGATTAGAGGTATGCCCTTCCCCTCCACACTGTTGGTTCACCACATCCCTAAGATGTGGATCTACCTCCCCAATCCCCTAATCCCTGGTGAACACCACCATCCTTTGAGCACCATATTGATAATCAGTCAGTACCAATTTGATGGCGAGTACATGTGGAGCCGATTATCCTGATCTTGTGTCACCTCACTTTGGATAATGGGCTCAATCCAGGATAATCTAAGCGGTGCAAGCTCACTGTCATTTCTTAGAATTGAGTAATATTCCATTGTAAACATATACCGAATTTTAATAATCCAGTCATGAATTGACAGGCACTTGGGTTGTTTCCACGTCCTTGCAATAGTGAATTATGCTGCCACAAACATTTGAGTGCAGATGTCTTTATAATAGAATGTCTTATGCTCTTTGGGGTAGATGCCTAATAATGCTATTGCTGGATCGAATAGTATTTCTATTTTTAGCTGTTTGAGGTATCTCCAAATTCTTTCCCACAAAGGTTGCACTAATTTGCAGTCCCACCAGCAGTGCAAGAGTGTTCCTGTCTCTAATTCTAAAGAGAAAGCTAAATCATTTCAAAATGGGTCCTGCACCCAGGATTATATAAGCAGGACTACAGTTTGAGCACTGAACTAAAAATACACAAACAAAAAGTCACCTCCATAATCATCATCAACAACAGCAACAACAAATTCTCTCCAAGATGGATAAAATAAAGAAAGAAGGACCAAGGAACAAAGTGTGTCTATCCTGGTACTAAGGTGACCAGCATATGCCCATGAGGAGTGAGGCAGGGACTACCAAAATTTATCAAAAGCCCTCACAACTACTCACACCTGCTATTCACCTGAGGACAAAATGGCATGAAAACCACATAGTGCTGTCTGTAGTCTCTAGAAGGTCTTGAAGAGGCAAACAAACAGCTGCAAAGGAGAAAAGGTCTTTCATGGTTTCTTCCAGGTCAAGGTTGGGTTTATCATAAGAATAGCACTCTTGTGCCAAGCTCTGTGCTCAATGATTTACATTGATATTCCCATTAAACCCACATAGAGGTAGATGCTGTGCTATTCTTCCCATTTCATGGATGAGGACACTAAAGCCCAGAGGTTTAGAAACTTGTCCAAGTTCACACAACTAGCAATGGGAGAGGGGCGGGCGAGGGGAAGTCCTGAATCCAGGTAGTCTGACCTTAGAGCCTACAAATTTACCATTATACTACACTAAAAAAACAGTGGTCTGCAAGAGAACAATCAATTAACAACAAGCCAACAATACTGAAGTGTAGGACTTGGATTTCTGGACAATGCTTTAGAAACCAAAACAGTGAGCTCTTGGCTGGAGAGTCACCCCATTCCATTGAGAGTGGTTAGCACAGGGACAGACTGAAAAGGGCTTTGGAACTAGCTATAAAGGAAAATAAATAACCAGATAAAACAAGCCTACAGCTTTCAGAGCCATCAGAAATTATTCAGAAAGAAGAAAATGTGGGAAGAAGAAGCCAACAACTCAAGGAATTATTAAACAAGAATATTATTGGGAAGTGTTTGATCCAACTTTGGAGATGCTATTTCAAATGGCACCCAAGATAGCCTCAGAGTGCCAATAAATGACTGTCAGGGGTCACTCCATATCCATCATCCATGCCAGTGAGCCACCCCCAGTGCAGGTTTCTCAGATAAGAGGGAAACTGAGTGATGGTAGCAGTCTGGCCCCTAGCTTCCTGTTTCCACAGAGAGCCTCCACCACCCCTCCAAACCCCTTGGACCACTGTTACAGTCAGGTGACAAAGTGTAGTTTTGATAGAATGCTCAAGCACATTTTTACCTTTTGTTTGGGAAAACAAGAAAAGAATGTGTGTTCAGTGTGTAATAGATGTTGTTCCCTAATTCACACCCTAGCACATACAGGTCCTGTTGGTCTTGGAGAGGGAACTGGAAATGTATACTGCAGCCCTATGGTGATCTTTGAGGCTGGTGGCGGGTCCCTCACTGGGTGACCTGCTGTTAACTTGGGAAGCTCTGTTTCCTGGAAAGCAGAGCCTCTTGAAATTCAGCCAGCATCCTGTTCGTTTTCAAAAGACAATAAAAAGGCAGGAATAATTGTTATGCAGACAAACATCTCTTATATTTATAGGTATAAATTTGGAGGTAGGGGACATTTAAATATGATTGGGCAGGATAAGAAGATGCATGTTGTTTTCCTTCATTATTTACGTTCTGTCTCTTAAAATGCAATTCACACAAACTAGTACCTGTCGCTCCTGAGTTGGTGGAACAAATCAGAAATCAGTCATTGTCTTCCAGTCTACACCAGATATGAATGCAGGGGACAGAGAGAACCGGAGTGTGCTGCTAACTAACTCAGAATAAAAACAGGCATGAGGATAGCTCAGCTTAGATATAAATATATGCATGAAAAACTGTTTTTTCTCATTTCTATAAAACATACTGAGCTGTGGATTAAAAAGTATTGTAGAAAATATATCTTATGTTAATAAGTAGAATTACACTTCATGGTATAAGAATTTTTATTTTACATCTTTACTTACATAATGGTGACCATGCAGATGGGAGTACCGAGAAGAGACTCACAATACAAGTAATCATAAGTGTTGAGAAGATGAAAAGAATCAAAAATTTTGAGAAGATGTTGACCATGTAAAACCAAATGCTGAGCATGCAAATGAAGCTTTCCATTCTATGTTCTTTCTATGCCAACGCCTAGAGCATCTATACAGGTGCACCATGTTGAAAAGAGTCAACTTCATCACTGAGCAGATCATTGAAAGGTTCTTGACATAGAAATATTTGTCTAAATCAATAAGAGTGGATATCAAAGGCACACAGGAATTCCAATTTTCCAACTGTACAAATATCTTACTGGCATCAAAATCTATCATAAATTATTTTACAATCAAAAGCAACTTTACAAATATAATTTCCATTTCCAGTTAGGCTGGAAAATGGCCAGTCACGGAGCCCGTGGCTCTGCCAGGGCTGGAACAGTGACATCCGACATGCTCTGTCATCACATATGACAACTGTGGGTGCTGAGGACCTTCTTTGTAAAGCTATAAGGATCAGATGGACTGGTACATGGTAGGGCCCAATAAATGCTGGCTATTATTATTATTTCATGATTTGCTCTTGATGTCCCTTGGAATAATTTCTATTTAACAGAACTTCACAGTATGACAATGAATGAGCAAACATACATAAATTGAGTTTAAAGGTGATCAGAATTTGAGGAGCACAAACACAGCCATGCTGAGTTTCTAAAGTAGCAAGCTATTTCCCAGAAAGAAAATGAGTTAATGGAAACAATCTTTAGCCACGACACACAGCCAGAAGTCTTCTGTTCCCTAAGTTCTTGGTGGCAGCCACTGTAAAACCACTTCCACATACGTTCCTAGATTTTAGACCCTCTCTTTACTGTGCACATTGCTTCCATTGTCTCAGCTACATGGAAACGTGCTGTAGAGGCTTCCAAAGAAAGTCTAATTTCATCTAGGTGTTCATTACAAACAGATCATTCAACTAAAATTAAATTAAGTTAAATTAAATTAAATATAGATTAAAAGCTATTGATGGACTAAAGTTCTTTTCCTGAGATTTCTACTAAATGGCAGAAAGATGGACAAAAGAGAGAGATGATAGATTATAGGTATACATGCTTGTGTCTACGTGTGTGTATCACACACATGCAGGGCTGAGGTATATGTATATATGGCTCAATACTTCCACCTGCTGGCTGTATGAACTGAGTCGAATTATTTACTAGCACATGTTCTCTGTCTCCCCTACATTAGAATGGCAACAACAATACCCAACATACAGAATTCTTGTGAGAATCAAAGGCAACGGATGTCCAGTGCCTCGCACTTGGCTGGTAATCATCCCAATACAGACAGCTGTTTATTTAAAATAACTCTCCCACTATACAAATTAATATTAACACACATGTTGGTAAATAGATCACCAGTACTTAATTAACAAGCTAACTCATTAATTACACATTCTGCACATCAAATTAGGATCTGCAGGTCTGGAAGCAAACATGGTGGCCAGGACCACGCTACAGACAGAGCCTTGGAAGCCAGCCAGAGTGCTCCTCTAGCATCAGGCATTTACTGACCACCTCCGGAGGGGCGGGTATGTAGGTAGGAGGTGGCCACCAAGCCACAGGCAGGGGAAGAGAACACCCGAAGGGAAGGAACAGCCTGACAGAGAACCCTGAGGTGGATGGGGATGGAATGAAGCCAGTGTGGGGATGGACAGCACAGGAGGCAGAAGGCTGGGCCAGTCCAGGAGCCCCAAGCAAGGAGTTTGGATTTCAACTGCCATTGGAGAGACACCAAAGAGCTTCAAACAGGACCTTATGATTCAGACTCCTGGGTGCCGTGCTGGGGTGGGGGGATGGGGCCAAGCACACCCTGGGTGACATTTACACAACAATGTGACAATCTTAGCCTGCCACCAGCAGGTGCACTGCTCACTGAGCCCCTGGCGGGAAGAAGGCTGTTGCTAAGACCCTAGCGGTGAGACTGGAAATTCAGTTCCAGCACATTTGATTCCGTCTTTGAGGGGAATGTGACCTGTTGCAAATGCATTATTTATGTGGACTGTTGACTCAAACAGAAACAACTTGTGCCATGGGGCATATGCTTGCTTCTCCCTAAATGAGAATGGCCACCTCTATGTTGGCATGTGCCCTACAAGCCCAAAGCTCGCCCCTAGAACTCCCCATGTCTTTACTTCTATAGGAGCTTTGTTAATTGGACACTCGTGTAAATGTTCTAGCTCCAAGTGACAAAGACTTTGGTGTCTAATTTGCTCTCTTATTCCATTCTAAGCACAAAGCCTCCTCCTTTTCTGCCAAATCACACATTCCCAAAGCTCAATTAGTTATAAATAATTTCACGAATATTCCTGAACTTTTTAAAGCAGATAATGTCTATTGGCCATGTTCTTTTTTTTTCTCTGATAATATTTTAAAAGTATAGACTCATTTCTTTGAAGAATTAATCATTTAATCTGCAAAATCATAAATCAAAACTTGCAAGTTTTTTAATAGGAAAATTAAATTGAATTCAAAGATCTGAGAAATATTTTAATGCCTATAAAATATTTTAAAAGACTAAAACAAAATCATGTAATATTTAACTGAAAGAAGATATTGAGCTATAACATCATTCAGTTTTTAATCAAATTTCCTCCCAGTATGCTACAACAGAACGAGGAAATCAGTATGTTGTCTCCGGCTCTATCTCCTGAGTTGACCTGGGACAGGGCGAAGAGAACACAGAGACATGGAAAACCGACCCCTCTGTACGTGGCAACAAGGGAACACATGTGTGAGGCCCCTACCTGGGGGAAAGCCAGAGATTTAATAGAATGACACAGGGGCTAATGTACTGAAACTCGTAGAGCCGAGTATCTCATAAACAAGACAACAATATGATTTATGGTCCAAAGTGGGACGCTCTTGAGAGTGAAAGGAAGTGATATTAATAATCGGGCCAGACATCAGGAGGGATGCAACACTGTCACTAGGAAACTGCTCTGGGGATCTCCAGACAATGACCATTGAACCATTTGCCAAATTGTTCGCATCAGCACTAGTGAAGGTTATCCTGACATGCTCTATCCTCCATAGTGAGGCAAACCTGCTTCGTGTGGATTTATCTCTTACACCTCCCCGTAACTCAGTGTACACAGTTTGTGCCGTTGGCCCCATAACATCTTGGTAGGGGAAGGAAGAGCTCATCCATCCATTCTCTTTTTAAATGTGTGAATTACAATCCAAAGGTTATAAACGACTTATTGGCAAGTATAGAAGCTTCGGCTCAAGACTGGAAGGGATCCTGAGGATTGCCAACTTTCAGGCTCTCGTGGCTCAATGACCAGGACAGAGCATGATGCTATTCTCAAAGAGCACTGTGACAATTCATTCTCTGTGTCACTGGACACACATTCATGTCCATAGAGGGCTGCATCAAATTACCCCACAGGCTCCTCAGCCTTGGGTTTCATACTCCCACTGTATTGCACCTTTTATGCAAGACTTTAACAATCAAGGAAAGACCCTCAACCTTTTCTGAAGTCCCAATATCCCTCTTCCATAGCAGCTCGTGCATAAATCAGGACATTAGGAGAGAGATGGAGGATAGTTACGATGCTGGTGTTTCTTTCTTTCTTTTTTTTTTAATTTTAGTGTATAATGGGGGTACAAGTGTTAAGGTTACATATATCGCCCATGTCCCCCCGGTCCCCTCGAGTAAGAGCTTCAAGCGTGTCCATCCCCTAAACATTGCACATCTTACTCATTATGGTTGTATATACCCATGGGGCTGGGAGCCCATGAAGGAGGAAAGATGCAAACTCTGGAGTAGGATCTGTTTTCAAATGCTAGTTCAGGTACACAGCAGGTGTGGCCCTTGTTCAAGTGACCAGTCCACCTGAGCCCCAGAGTCCTCTTCTGTGGAGTGAGGACACTGCATTCTCCCTGTCGGGGGATTACAGGTGACACACATATGGAGTCACCATCTCCCTAGTGTGTTATAAATAGCCATTAGGACTCTTCCCTGCACCTGGTGTCACAGCTGGAGGTAACAGAGACTCCCATAGGTGCACGGACAGGCAGATGACACACATGGAGGTGGTCTGTTTAAAATAAGTTTAACCAATGAAGATAATAAGAATAGGTCTGCAACGCAATTTTGCAAATACGTCCACTCCACATGGCACAGACAGTCTGCCCGATGCCTTCTCATGGGTTTGATCTGGCCTAAAAATTAGAAAAGGCCATCTCGTTGTGCTGTGCCACACGTCACACGACTGTATTGGACATTCTTCCAATCCACATCTCATCACCCTGGCAAGTTTAACCCTTTGCACTCGCTTGCTTTTTTCTCATTATCCACTTGACATTATCCACACATGACATCTGAGTGCAAAGTTGAGTGTAAACTGAGTGTAAGCTCATTAAACTTTAATGAGTTGGCTATCAGGCCCCAGCCTTGCACATGTAACACGGAAGAGCATCCACTGTTCACAAAGACACGCCTTTGTATGCCTCTCTCCAAGTGCTTATTTGGTAAAACACACAGCTAGGCTGCTGACTGTGCAATCTTAATTTTGTTCTGGTTTTACAGAGCTTCTTCTTTTCATTGACAAATACTTTAGTTTTGCTACCCAACTATATTTCACTCTCAGTCCCTGCATGTCTTTATTCTGCTTGTCCTCTAACCTCTACATCCACTTACAAATTTCCAGCTGTAGCCCATGTTGTCAGTCGAGGAGGCACCTTGTGTAGACAAGTCACGCCTCTGGGCACTCCTCTATATGGAGCCTGCCAAGGAGGCTGTCACTGTCCCAGAACAGAGCCCAGCAATGTCACCCCAGCCTGGCTGTGCTCCGGCTATTGGGAGTCAGCAGCTGCTCCTAGGGAGCTGAGCTCCACCAAGCACCTCTATTCAGGACAAGCAGAAATAATTCTCCTTGACTTAAGCACAGAGGAGATTTTCTTCCTCCAAGTAAATTATCTTTAATCATTAGAAGGTTAATCATTGCGTTTTAAAGACCTCAAGAGTCTACTTAATGCCTGGGTAACACCATCAATGTATTTCAAACCAGTAGAATTTAAGATTGTTACCAAAAGAGTTTTCTTAACTAGAATTATAACAGCTCATTAACAATGATAAAAGGAGAGCACTTGTGGATTTCAAATGGATTTGCCTCCATATGAGATCACGGCTAGAATCTCAGAGAGTGGGGACTCCGTAGGGTTCACTGGGAGAACCCAGTGGGATGGAGAATGTTCCCTCCAGAGAAGGAAAACACTCAAGTCCCCGAGTGTTACTAAGATGATGTCCCTGTACATGTCCATGCTGAGTTATTAAGCCTCATTTAGGAGTTAGTTTTTCCAAGTTCCCGCTGAAGTTTTTCCTCTACGTGCAAGCACATAGTTCCCTCAGAGCTCACAAACTCAATTTGTGCAATATTAATTTGAAAATATAATTTTCTCCCTTTCATGAGTTTATTGTTTTCCCAATTTGACCGCCAGCTTCTTGAAGGCAAGTTTTATTGCTTCTCTATTTTAAGCATCAACCATTAAACATTTATTACACTGCCTTACAGTAATCATTTAATATGGTTATTAACGATTAATATTTTAATGCATTAAGGCTGTTAAGGTATTTCTCTAAATGCATAAATTTGTTTTAAGAGTGATTTTGGCACAGGGGAAAAATATGAATTTGAAACATATTCATTACTAAGCATGTGACTTAATGTTCCAGATTCCTCCAGTACCCTATCGACCTATTGCACTGCCTCTGATAACTGACTCAATAAACAACAGCTAGAAATGGGAACAAAATGAGATGGGGGTTCAAAAGGAAGATTTTACAGACTTTTAGAACTGATTCAGTTTCAAACTTACAAATCTGTTTTGTGTGATTGTTCATTCTTTGTTAATTCTTGGATACAACCAACAGCACATTTTCCCTTGTTTAACAACATCATTTTTGAAGCATGCTTATCTCCTACTCCTTCCACAAACACTGATGGAGCCTCTGCTGTGTTTCAGGCACCAGATGAGATGCCGAGCATACAAAGGAGCCTCCCAGGCCATCCCTGCTCTCAAGGAATTCATGAACTAGTCAGGCAAGTAAGTAAACCATTCACCCACTGTCTTAGTCTGTTCTGGCTGATATAACAAAAATACCATAAACTGGGTGGCTTACAAACACATTTATTCCTCACATTTCTGGAGGCTGGGAAGTCCATAGTCAAGGTGCCAGCAGATTTGGTGTCTGGTGAGAACCCGCTCTCTGGTTCACGGACAGCGTCTTCCTACTGTGTCCTCACACGGCAGAGGAGCTGAGGGAGCCTGGTTTATAAGAGCACTAATCCCATCCATGAAGGCCCCATCCTCATGACCCAGTCACATCCAAAGGTGCCACCTCTTAATGCCATCATGTGGGGGTTGTGAGAATTCTCACGACAGCTGGGTCAGGCAGTTAGTGACCCCCACGCTGCTGAGGAAAAGGAGGAGGAGGAGAAGAAGGAGGAGGAGGAAGAGGAGGCGGCGGTGGCCAGAACTGATGGGACAAGTCAGTGCCCCGAGGGCTGTCGTGGATTCAGACTCAATTCTGTCTGACTCCAAAGCCTCCATCTTCTTCCTCTAGGCTTCAAAAGACACTTTGGAAAACAAATAGTGCACTGGCCCGTACCACTGCACGATCCAGGGAGGCACAGAAGTGCAAAGGAAGGGCACGCGGTGGAGGGCACAGGGAGGGAGGAACACGTGCTTACATCCTCGAGGAGGAGAGACGTGGAGGGCCAAGGAGGGCTTTTCATGGGAACACAGGACTCCTGAGGCATGTGAAGTTAGAGAACAAAGTGTAGGGGTGGTGGGATGGGGCGGGGGTCCTAGGCAGGGTCACAGAAGCGGGACAAGAGCTGGAGGATGGAAGGCAGGGCCAGGTCCCGAAGCAAACGATGGGGCTGATGAAACTGTAAACTGGCAGTCCTGGCTGAATTCTGCCTCTAGCAATGAGATGTTTTGTCCCGTCTGTGCTGGTTTGTTAAGAATAGTTAGTTGTCAGCATTAAAAAAAAAAAAAAAAAAAAAAAAAAAAAAAAAAAACAGATTTCAGAAGAAAATCCAAATTTCTGACTTCTTCACAAAAATATGATGGCCTGGATGCTCAGGTCACAGTGTGCACCCACCCCGAAGCACACACGCTCCATCGGTCTCACTCACACTTGCTACCTGGCTCTGTGCTTCTGACCCCCTTTGCACACAGTGGGAGGCTCTGCAAAGACTTGAGGAAGAACATGGCGAGATTCGGATTTTTGAAGGATCAGTCTGCTGATACACCAGAGAGCCACCTGTAGCAGACAGGAGACCATCCACCCACCCACCTGCAGCCATGTCTGTGCATTCGCTTGGTGCACATTTGCTGCACACGGGCCAGGCACGCTGAACACCCAAGAACGGACAAGACCTGTGTGATCGGATGTGGAGCTGGCTTTGCAGAGAGAATAAATAATCGATGAGGTGATGACAAATTGCGATTCCCGCCAGGAAGGCAGCTGCAGGGTAGTGGGGGAGAGGGCCCGGGGAGGCCACTTGGACAGAAGGACCCGAGAAGTTTCCTCCAAAGAAGAGACACTGGAGCTGGAGCTCCCCGGCAGTTTGGGGAAGAGCATCCAGTGGAGGAATAGCCTGAGTGAGGGGCCAGATCCCGAGAGGACTTGGGTCTTGGGGAGCCAGAAGTGCCCCAGGGAGTGTCTAGCTGAAGTGACCATCACAGATGGAGCTGAGACTGGATCTTCAATTGGTCCTCAGAGGGTGGGGGCATGGTGTGGGCCGAGGTAATTAAAACTTTGGAATAGGTGGGAATTCTAGAAGAGTGTGGGATTGAGGACAGAATCCCCAGGGATCCCTGAGGCTCGAAGACCAGCTTTGGGCGAGGAGTTGGGGATTTAGGAGATGCTTATGCAGAAGCATGAACCAGCTACGTCTGGTGCAGCGTAAACTTTCTAAGAAGCTTCGAGGAAACGATGCTAACCCTTCTAAGGAGACAGGCGAGGCGATGACTGGAAATAAGTCCTCGAAGGCTATAAGCAGATGTTATGGTACTCGGGAGAGAAGCTGCAGAGCAGTGCGGTGGGTGTGAGGGCAAGGAAGATGGGAAGGGCCTGAAGGCTGTGAGTTGAGATTGCTGTAGCTCAGCAAGTCTGCCAGGACCAGAAGGTGACAGACAGAAGGGGCACAATCCCCTCGTCTCCTGCCTCTGCCTTGAGAGACCTTTGGTCCCACTGCCCCTGAAGCAGGAAGACCAACCCCTGCAGCCTCCGCCCTGCTCCCCACAAAGCTCTATGCAGATCAGATCCAACTCCAAGAACTCCAGAGCATCGTTTAATGGGTCCCTAAAATCACAACAGGAAATAGGAGCATTCTTGGACATGGCAGAAACTGAGGGTATCTGTTAGTCGCTCGTGTGGGTGTCTTTGTTGGTTTTTGTCATATTTAAGAGGAAAGAGATCGGAGCATTTTTCTAAAATAATGGCAGTCACCATTAGAGAGTCAAATAAATTAGCACTATAACAAAAAGAAGGGAAAATGGATAAGGCAATAAATTCGAGCAAAAAAGAAAAGAAAATTTCTCCAGAACACAGGGGGAATGATCAGACGAAGAGTGACAGGAAAGAATAAGTTTGAGGGGTGGGTGGGAGGAGCCCTCTGGGGCTACCAGGTAGGAAGTGAGAAATCCACTGGGAAGCCCAGGCTGGAGAGGCCTTTGGTGGGAGAGTCGGGGACACAGGGATTGGGGGCTCACACCATTCCAGAGCTGCCTGGGGTGTTCACTGAGGACAGAGGCTGTACCTCGGGCTACACCTTTCCTGGAGGGTGACTCTCTCCAGCATCCTCGTGTGTTTGGAGATGTGGAAACCAAGGGTGCATTCCCCTGGGGCTGGATGTGCTGGGGCCAACGTGAGCAGGAAGGGAGAAGAACTAAAGTCGGCAGACCTGAGACAGGGCGTCTGGCAAAGAGCACATGAGATGCAAATGCCTGTTACAATTAGGCGATGAGAATAAAGGTTCCCACGTCCAGGCTCTGCAGGGGATGGAAGCAGAGCTGAGAGGCGGCCCCGTCAGAGGCCAGAATCCATCCTGGAATGAGGATCTTCAATCAGAGAAGGAAACCAGGGCCAGCCAGGGGTGGAAACAATATCTCAGGGTTCTGCAGCTGAAGGAAGTGCTCCAAGAAAACACACGAGAGGGTAGCAAGATAACACCTCACGTGCAAGAACTCGGAGCCACCAGGCAGGGCTATCTGCTCTCCGCCTGGGTGTGAAGGACCCTCCCCGTGTAGGCCGGGGAGGGTGGGGGAGCTGGGTGGGTGGGTGCTGCTCTTCTGGGAAATGCAGGCTATGCAGTGTCACACGAAATCTGCCAGCACTACTGGCTGAGTGGTAGAGCCAACCATATTTAACCTTTGAATTATTTTGAATTTCTGCAGTTATCAGACATTATAAATTAACAGCAGCGTATTTTAGGAATCTGAAGCATTCATTTCTTTGTACCGCAAGTGGCAGTGCTATGCCTACCATTCCTGTGGTAGGCATTGGGCTAGCTCTTCCTCTGTCTGTGTGCCATCACCTCACTCCCAAAGGGAAAGGATTCCTTGCAGGAGGTGGACTGACCACCTGGCCTGGCAGTGGCCTCTGAGTCACACGTAAGAAACAGCCAGCGTTTATAACTCATGCTACATCCTGCATTGTTTTTGCAGGGCATTCTTACGGTGTCACTCCTGGAAAAGAAGGAGACTGTGCTCCTAATTACTTTTTACTTTTTTCTGCAAACCCTAATTTTTAACTGGAAACTTTCCTTAGGCAGTAAAAAAAAATCAACAAATAAATAGCAAGAACAACTTTAAACTACACAGATAAAAGTTTCAAGGCAAAAAGGGGACCTCCCATAGAGTCAATTGGCACAGTTAAGGCCAGTTCAACAGAAATAATGGTAATGGGAGAAATCTAGTTAGTGCTTCAGTTTGGGGAAACAATTCATGTTGCCCTTTGGAAGCAATAGAGTCATGCAATTTACTGGAGAAAGTTAATGATGAGAACATTCTCTTTCTACAAGGGAATCTTTTAAAGGTAAACTGTGATGGTTAGATTGCCTATATTATACCTACATGAACACATAAATATGCATAAATGATGGGTCCAAACCAGTGGTTCTCAATTAAGGGCAATATTTCCACCAGGGGATATTGAAAAATTTCTGGAAACAGTTTTTGTTCTTACGACTAGGCAGAGGGTGCATGCTACTGGTGCCCTAGTGGACATAGGGCAAGGATGCAGCTAAACATCCCATAATGCCAGGTACAATATCCCCCACCACCACCACGAAGAATGATCTGGCTCAAACACCAATAGTGCTGAGGCTGAGAAACTCTGGTCTACATAATTAGCTTGTACTGGGCAGAAAGTCACTAAGTCATTATAGAACTTGGGATATCTGAATAATGAGTATTACAATAATGGCAATCTCAAGAATTCATCTTTGTGCAAACTATCAAATAAATGCTTCAGTCACTGGATTGCACACAGCGCATATGCACTGCCTTGTGTGTGTGTGTGTGTGTGTGTGTGTGTGTGTGTGTGTGTGTGTCGAGCCAACCCCGATACAGATGATTGGTACCATCTTTTGATTGCCTAGTGAGTAGGTGACCAGATTCTGGCCCAGAATTAGAAGAAAATTTCGAGCATTTCCTGGTCTCTTTTTTTTTCAAAAAAAGGGGGTGACACAGGAATGTGGCACTTCTTCCAGTGCATATTGCCACATGTAGATGCAATACCTGAAACTGCCGCAGCAATTTTGCATCCATAAGCAGAGCTGGGTGTGGATGGCAGAGACAGCAGTGACAACATGAGGGTCCTTAGAAACTCCTGAGCCACTGAATTAATAAATTCTGAAGACACCTACCACTGACTTATAGGTATGTGAGTTATAGTTTTTTATTACTAATTGTCAAGTTATTTGGAGTTACTTATAGCCAGTCAGATTCTTTAATATGGTGTCTGAACATTTCATTATATGTTAATAATTTCCTTTTCTAGATAAAGAAGGAATGTACATGAATCTATGAATATCTATGGCAACACATCAAATCTTTTAGACTTCAAACAATAATAGAGAAAAAAAAAACTTACCTTTGATGAATGAACATACAGAGATTAGCTCTATTATTGGGTCAATAGTGTTTATAATACCATTTCTTTTCCTAGTACTCAAGAGCCACGTGATATCTTTCCTGTCATTAGTCCTAAACAAGGTACATTTTGATTTCTTTAGAAAATGAAGAATTTTTTTTTATTTTTTTTTATTTTTTTATTTTTTATTTTTTTTTTTTTTTTGAGACAGAGTCTCACTTTATTGCCCAGGCTAGAGTGAGTGCCGTGGCGTCAGCCTAGCTCACAGCAACCTCAAACTCCTGGGCTCAAGCAATCCTGCTGCCTCAGCCTCCCAAGTAGCTGGGACTACAGGCATGTGCCACCATGCCCGGCTAATTTTTTCTATATATGTTAGTTGGCCAATTAATTTCTTTCTATTTATAGTAGAGATGGGGTCTCGCTCTTGCTCAGGCTGGTCTCGAACTCCTGAGCTCAAACGATCCGCCCACCTCGGCCTCCCAGAGAGCTAGGATTACAGGCTTGAGCCACCGCGCCCGGCCAAGAATTTTTTTTTATTTGAAAAGTGTTAACGGTTTTGCATCTAGCACCAAATAACCGGACATCACCACCAGATGGGATGGGGAATGAGGAGAGACGGCAAAGCTTACCGTTGAGCCATTTGGAGTTGTACTGCGCCGTGCGGAGCGGGGGCAGGATGCCCAGACTCCGGTAAATGGCGGGATCACGTCCTGGGAAATCCATGGCGGTGGCAGCGTACAGCTCCCCTCCGGCCGTGAGCAGGGCCGTGGAGTTGTGCTGCGGGCTGTAAGGACAGCGGGCCATGCCGCTGATCTGATCGTGGATCTCGGTCAGGTTGCTCAGCTGTGGGCAAAGACGAGAGAGAAACCGGGTATCCCATGAGAGCACCCCTTTGCTAGTGCTAATGAATTACAGCCACCTCAGCCGCAGCGAAGCATATGCCCTGAGCTCTCTGGGGCGCGTGATTAGACGTGACCAACGTTTACACGCTGACTGATGAAACCAGCCCTCTGTGGCCATGGTTGGAGGATCCATCAATCCGTCTGTCTCTCTCGGCCCTTTAGAATTACTGAGCCTCAAACCACCACTGAGCACCCACAAAACATGAAAATAACATTATTGTGCATATGCCTTTGATTTATAATGCACACATGTTGCATATTTTTCCACCTTAATACAGAAACCAAGTTTAAGATTTACAGAACTAGAAATCACAATAAAGAATTATGTACAATTTTTATTAATCACAGTGTAGCGAAATACTATGAATAGCCCCAAACCATGTCCTGGCAGGTGAGGATGTGTGGCTCTTTAGCACCATGCAGCTCCCATTTCCAGAGAGACACCCTGGAGCATGGTGGTGTCATTGTGTATGAGTTCAGCTTCCTAGTGCTGGATCCCCAACCACTTGTTGAACAAGAAAAGCTTTTGGGTGCCAGGGGAGTCTTTGCATGACTTGGTGCTTTGCTCGAAGCTGAGAGGTGCTAGAGCAGAAGGGTGAGGTGGGTAGACACAGGCACACAGCTGACGCTGCTACTGCATGTGTACCCTGGATACGTTCCCTAAACTTGTTATAAAATTTACCCCAGCTGACAGATGAAATGAATACCCTGAGGCTAAGACAAGTCACAACAGAAACAGAATCGAGTGGCCATTCAGGGAGAGGGCTGCTCAGGAACCCTGTATTACTGACTGCCATAGGTCTTCTTTTCTGTAACTAAGAAGAAACGAGCCCTTAAAAAAATTGTCAAAATAGCTACAACTAGGAGTTTCCCAACTGACCCCAGTGGACAGCCCAGCCCACCAGATTATCCCTGCCCCCTGCGGTCCGGCCAGCAAGGCAGGACCTCACCTTGCAAACATTCTTCCTCATACGCAGCCACTCTCAGGAGCCAGTGTCAGCCGCTTCAATGAGACGGCACACAGAGGGTCTTTATGCCCTACAGTTCATCTTGTAATGAAAACAGCCAAATTCAACTTCATTTTCATGTTAAAACCCCATGCTAAAGTGAACATAGAATGTATGTTACATATATGTTTGCCCACTGTGCATGTGCTTGACTTCCCTCCTAAATATTCGTGGATTTCTCTCTTGCCTGCCAAATATACATGTAAGAAAGACCCTAAAGGACATAAAAAAGGACATAAATGCCAGCTGTCTCTCCTCTTCTGTTTCCCTAAAAGGAAAGTTTCTCCTTTTCCTTCCTCCATAGATCTCCTGGTCATTTGTGAACATACTTTATGTCTCAGGTTCTTCTCTTACAAAAGGGGCCCCAGGGAGAAACTATCTCATGGGTATCGGATGTTGAGGACTGAATGACAGACGGCAGGGATGGCGGGGGCAGGGGGCTGGGCAGGTGGAGAGAGAGCACAGA
Source organism: Mirza zaza (assembly GCA_008750895.1). NCBI lineage: Eukaryota > Metazoa > Chordata > Mammalia > Primates > Cheirogaleidae > Mirza > Mirza zaza. The sequence continues at coordinate 59,949 of VSMD01039683.1, forward strand.
GCCTAGGAAGAGCTCTGTGAGCATCACATCTCTTCCCTTATCATCTTCTTCCTCCCTTTGCTTACCATAACTGAATGTTAATTTGAAATAACAGTCAACACAGAAGATAAATTAAGGTTTTGAGAGAACTTGTGCAACTAGGAAACTGACATGATGCTATTTCCCCATCATATCCCCTGAGGAGGATAGATAGATTAGTATTCTGAATTGGGAAGATTCCAGGTGTGGTGTGATGGCCCTACTATGCTACTGCTATGGGACACGCACACTGAAAATTCCTTTGTCAGTGATGCCGGCTTGGAGAAGAGAAAGAGGCTCAGTTACAACTTGAATTTGCTTAGGGTTACATTTGTTTGTATATTTGTTTTACTTTTCTGACCTACCTCTTATCCAATTTGTAGACTGCATTTTCTTCCTTTGGATTATGATTTTAGACCACTTTAATACTTAGCATATCTCTATCATAGAGCAGAATAAGGAAAAATAATATGTTTTTGATTGATGTTTAGAGTCACTGGTGGGGAAAATGCTAGTTGAAATGGTTTAGAAACATATTTAGAATTAATTGCTCAAGCTATAATTATTTCTGGTTCTTTATATGACTGGCAGTCATGATTAGAAATAAAATCAAATATGTATTCAATTTGACAAAATCTGCTTTTAAATTAAAAAGCAAAACCTTGGTGTACAGAAATACACTTAAAACTAGGATTTTTAATGCAATATTTGGCCTCTCCCGATATTAAGTTCTGTTGAGGCTCAAAATGAAGCCTTACCGAGCGGTTGGTGCAGACAGGTGTGAAAGCGTTCGTCCCACAGGTGAATAACCGGTCTCCACCCACCAAAAGCACCCGGATGTAGTTCTGACATTCCTCCTAACAAAACAAAACAAAACAAAACAAAACACAAGAAACATGTCAACAAGGTCTGAGCGCAGGAGGAATGATGAGTATGAATCCATTTTATCTGGCTAATAGAGTGTTAACCACTGAAAACAAAACAAAAAAAAAACCCTTTCAGATATTGGCTAAAAATAACAACAAAGCTATTAAATAATTTGACTTTTATTAAATCAATCGGCATCCTGCGTCTTTACCTTGCTCATCAGAGAATACATATGAAGATAAATATATGTTCAATTAAATTCTCAAAACACATGTCTTCTTTTGATAATTACAGCTTCATTTTGAATCGTATGTGACAACAGTGCAAACTCTAAATTTCATTAAACATCTATTAGGAAAATAAATAAAAAGAACCTATTAGATGCTGTTCATGAAACAGTGCCTGAAAAAACTTCCCCAGGACTTTGCAAATATGTTGCAAATGCTTCTCCAGTCCAAGATCACATATGGAATTCTGTGCACAAACTGGAACAAGTTTTACTTTATGGGCTGGAACTGCATTACATACATGGCAAGTACCTATAAATGCTTTTAATTCATTTGATAGCTAAAAATATAACTAATAAGGAAAGGATGTCTGGAACATTTGGTACCAAAGCTCATGCTGAAGGATTATCTAGAGTGGCATATCTTTTATGGTTGCAAAGCATACATAGAAAATCCAGGGTGCAGCCATAGTAGTCATGGGCATGTGAGCCAGAAAGCTCTTCATTCATTGAATAAGCATACAGAGTACCTACACTTTGGCAGGAACTGTGCTCGAAGTCACAAACCCAGCCCTTGGCAGAAAATTAAAATACAGGTTCATAACAATGACCTGGAGCTGTCCACATGCTATAAGGAGGACATGCAGAAGAAAGGCAGAACACCTAGCTACAAAGGAACAGAGGAGGGAACGGTATAGGAAGGCTTCCTGGAGGAGGTGACACATTAGCTGAGTTTTAAAGGAGGGGTAAGATTTAATGAGGCTTCCTGGAGGAGGCGATTACAGGGCACCCACAGGACTTGACTGAGCAAAGGAGGGAAAAGACATCGAGGCAAGAGGAAGAGACTGCCAAGGCATCGTGGTAGAGAAAGTATGGTGCTGTCATCATGTACAGAAGAGGTAACACACACACTGGCCAGGTGAGCCCGGCTAGTGAGTTTGCATTTGATTCTGAACATGGAAGGACCCATTCAATGCTTTTACTGCATGGAGTTTCAACTTGATCTCCTGTTTGTCACTGAAGGGCCGCTCAGGAGTCAGCATGCAGGATAAGCTGGAGATGGGAGGCTACAGTGTGAGGGAGGCAGAGAGGGAGCCACTTCCACAATTCAGGCTCGTGTCGTTTTGTGCCTGGACCAGATGGTCGGTGTGAATGGCCAGAGCCAGCATCTAGCAAAGGACAAGCTGTGGTGACCGACCAGCCAGCTGGACACGGGAGACGCCACATGATTCACTTAGTGTCCGGAATCAGGACAATCTGGATTGAAGGGTACAGCAATCCTCTCCTCAACCGAACGGCCCACACTCCACGTGAACACACTGCCTTGCCATAACCCGGTCTGCCCATGGCCTGGCAGGGACGATGGAAGTGCTAAGACATTTGAATTTGCTTTCCAAAGGCAAAGTGAAATACCAAGGGTAGATGATTCTCCTCACGCTAACAGTAACGGCAACCTGTTATTGGCTGCTATGCTGAGGAAAAAAAATAAAAAAGAAAGATCTATGTTGACCATGAAAAGAATTAAGAAGTGAATATAAACAGTAGACAGCAAATCAGGTAACTGAGAAAGGTACCCCAGATGGGAAGGCTGGTTTGGTTTTGTTCTTATAACTGGACAAAAGACAGGAGAGTTGGAAAGAGAAGGAATAAAACAAAAGACTTCAGAGAACCCCA